>ML792050.1:60705-73021 GCA_009831015.1 Picea engelmannii
TTCTATGGCATACCCAATCATATATTCCAAAACTATGCTAAACCCCTGTATTATATTTCCCATAACAGAAAAAATTATTGTTCCAGGGACTGTCAATGTCTCAATTAATGCCGCTGATACCACTTCTATGATCGTAAACAGAGAAAAGAATAACATGCAAAGGAAAGGAACCGTTAGGTGGGCGGAGTAAGTATCTAGTCTTCTAATGGGAATAAAGGTGACTGCCTGGTCATAATTTATACAATGTTGCAAAAAAGTTTAACATAGAAATACAAGATACTCCAACAAGTTTTGGAATAATAGTGTTTGAAAAAATGCAAGTAAATCAATGACAGCTCTTGGAAAATTTCAAACAAGTCCTAATGAGGTGAGGAGACAGTGCACACCAAAAGGAATAAACTTCAATTACCAAATTAAAGCCCTCGCGCAGAACCTTCCAAGTTTCTTCTGCTTTGAACACTGAACAGGCGGCTCCACGGACCACCAGGATAATAACTGTAACAAATTCTAGTTTCTAACTTTCTTCTGCTCTGAACAGGCGGCTCCACCACGGTCCACTAGCATCTCTTGCGGCTTGCCCTCTTTCCAAATTCCGTTTGGGAAATAAACTCAAAAATTCAATATATGTAAATCAGGCCTTGGGGATTTTAGTAGACTCTGTAGTTCTCACAAACGAACCAGACAAGTAACAAAGCTATGATTTTAACCTGATGCCATACAATTTATACCAATTTATACCAGGTGGGAGGGCCAAAATGTAGCTACCCAGTGCCCATACCACAAAATCTGGGCGAATTAAACCATAAACCTCGATTTTACCAAATGCCCGGGCGAAGAAGCTATAAAAAATTCCCATACTTCTAGAAATTTGGCTAATGGAAGCTTGTCCCTCCAAATTTTAGGGGCGAAATATAATTTTTTTCCCTCTATCTCCCCTAAAAACAAGGGCTAACCCTGTACACGATTTTTCCCCTAAAATAAATTACGGGCTAATGATATAAGTTTTAAAAAATCACTTTAATACAAAAAATTCACCCAATAAAAAATTGGAAGCCCCTAAATTTCGCCCATGGGCGAAATTTCGCCCCTAAAATCATCTATGGCTAGCGGTGCAGGTCATTAATCAATAAATCCCTATCCCGTACTCTATCATAGGATATAAACACCCGAGTCTTACAACCACCCATTCAAAACTATCTCGGGTGAGACTGCGCAGTGACTTCCAGGTGTTGTGTTGCCTTCTAGTTTACCAGGAGGTCTAATAGTTTTAGAGGCTTTGTTGGAACCCCAAATGACATGAACCCTGGGTCAATAACTCAGACAACTTGAGAAGGGAAATAGTAACCATTAAATGGTTCTGTTGTTGTGTTAAGAGGAACAAGAGAGCACTGAGTCGATGAGATAGAATGAATAAGAACCGAAGGAGTGGAAAAAAAGAGCAATGAACCGTTAGAAGGGAATTTTGAGACCTTGGAACCCCATGAGAGAAGAAATCAAGGGCTGGTTGAGAACTAAAGAGCTATAGTTTTCATAGAAAGACAATAGAAACCCCAGGATCACACTACATAAATACCTGGACAAATACGTATTTACGGATTTACACGAAGTCTTTTTCTGTGATTTTCCACATCTACTACAGGAGTGGATCTTAAGGTAAAAGGATAACTACATGACAAACCAAATTTGATATCTAGATTGGACTCCAGTATAGATCCAACAGCTGCAGCAGGTGGACAAAAAATTCACCCGCGCAGTCAACTTTTGGCTTGACAGTATTGTGGCAGGATTTATCACAGAATTTGCGATAGACACAACAAAGTCATACAACGCATCCAAGCAAGAGTTCCTATGAGGAACCAAAGGAAGGTACATTCTATCACTGTATACTTCTATCAAGATACTACTATATAACAAAGGTGTAATGACAATGGAATCAGACAGCTAGACTTCCCTGCATGCATGGGGTAAGGGGGGAAGCACTAACAAAGAGAGGAGGAATGGAAGGAGGGCAGGATAAAGAGAAGAAGGAGGAACCCTTGGACCCAATCTTAATAAAAGACGACCAACTTAAGTGGATCTTGGTGTCATTAGGAACGACGCGTAGCGGATCACCCTACCAATATAAGCTGAATACCAAGAAGAGAGCCGTAGCTGAGAGGGAGGGCTTGGCAAGCAATAAGGAAGAGGTAGAGGATCTCTGGGCTGTGGAACAGATTAAGGAAACCCTGTGCACCATGTATGAGAGGAAAACAAGAGGCCTAATAATAGGAGGAGAAGGAAGCCATCCCTTTCATATTAATGTTAGTGTGGAACCCATAAACCCATGTGCGACCAATACACCAAAGAGAACACCACCGTTTAGACAACCAAAGTTCGGAGGAAGTCCAACAGCAGGAAGTACATCTACACAAGGTGCAACAACTGGAGGAGCCAGTTCATGCAACCTTAGTCAAGTATCTACACCACACGAAGGAGGGAGTAGCTCAGTATTTGGAATGGAAGGACACGATCCTACTATCATATTACCAGAGTTTCAAGGAGAAGCAGCAAAAGACCCTGAGAAGCATCTGTTCATTTGTGCAAAGATCTGGGAAGCAAAGCAGATCACTGATGAACACACCAAACTCGAGCAGCTAACGATCATGCTAAGGGACCGTGCACTAGAATGGTACATGAGTCTAGACACAAACAGTGTTCCCGGGACGACAAGGACATTGGCCAACATTAAGAAACTATTGATAAATGAGTTCCAAAAGTCGAGCTCAGAGGATTAATACATGAATGAGATCATTGAAATAATAAAGAAACTAGGAGAATCGGTATGGGAGATTGATCAAAGATTCAAGCGATTAAAAGGGAAGTTAAAATACCTTATGACTGATATGTAGCATCGGCACCTATTTTTCAACTCACTACTCCCACACTTAAAATATCCTTTACGACAATAGAAGTTTCAGGCGCAGGAAGAGACTCTGCAAGAAACCTTGCAATTGGAAGAGAATCAGTACCAGTAGATGGACCTGGCTAACGAAGAACTAAAGGAGGATTTGAAGAACTTAACATTTCAGCTAAACCAAAATAAGAACAAGGACAAACGAGAAGTCGTTTGGTGCACTACCTGTAGGACAAAAGGACACCATAAGAATGAATGCCCAAAATTCACATAGTATATGGCGATGGGGATTCTAAACCCACTACCACAGGGAGGATTATGGTGTGAAATATGCAAGAAACCGGGTCACGACCCTTACCACTGCACGATGATGCAGAAATACCAAACAGTCCCAAAGAATCATATTGCACCTTTTGCAGGTCAGTCGGCCATGACGACAAAGATTGTAGAACTATGGAGATGATGTGGGAAATAACATCAGACGCATACAGGGTACAGGCTGAAATGATGACTGGGCAAGTAGCGCCATAGTTCAATCAAGCCCCAGCCCCATATAACACCGCGCAACAACAATATAATACTATGCCGCAACCATACAATAATGCACAACTGCAGTAAAACTCGACACAACCCCAGTGTAATACCGCATAGTATAATCAGGCACCACAGTATAATGCACCACGAGGTGATCGTGCAATTTATAGAGGAGAAAGATGAGCCAGAGGAGGTTTCGAACGCAGTAGAGGACCAGTCACATGTCATAATTTCGAGAAACCAGGACATTATGCATGAGAGTTCCCACTGCCACCAGCGACCTATATGTATTGTCGTGCATTAGACCACGATACAGAGGAATGCCTGACATTACTCAGAAATATCTAGGAAAAAATTAACCAAAATAACCAGAATGTTCAGTGGATTTCAGTCGAAGCAAGGGATGACGGATGGAATATCAACATAGTCACTCGAGGAGGAAAGAAAACAGGAAATGACGCATTTTGACAGGAACCAACGTAGAACCAATGGGTAAAGAAGAACACTAACCCCAAGAAGCAGTTCGACGCGCACAAGGAGAAGGAGATCTTTGCAGAAGCCCGACAAGAATTCTAGAAGGAGGACATAGCACCGACTACACAGCAGAGCAAGGAAGATCTGAAATATGAAATGCCACCATCACTGGACCATACCAACATAATACAACCCAAGGAACAAGTAAGTACTATCAAATACTTTTTGCAATCATGCATCAAAATGTTAAGTGATCCTCCATCTATCAATATATTGCAAAACATCCTAGAAAAATGTAACAGCGAGATGGAACAGAAGCCAAAATTGAAAACCGTGAACCACCTACACACAAGAAGAAGAACAAGTAGGGAATTTAGACTAAATGCTAACATTGGGGATTTCAACATGGGAGATATTATACTAGATCTAGGATCCGAAGTGAATGTACTACCAAAAACTACATGGCAATGCATGGGAGAACCCACATTGGGATACTCAACCGTTCAATTAATGCTAGCAAACCAACATAGAGTCCTACCAATAGGTAGACTGAAAGGAGTGACAATAGATCTGGATGGAGTGTGCACTAAGGCAGACTTTGAAGTCATCGAAATAGTAGATAACACAACACCTTAGCCGACACTACTTGGTCTGGATTGGGCGTTCGACAACCAGGCCATAATTAACTTAAAAACCAGAAAAATGAAATTTGAGTCGGGGGACTATAGGGTCATAGCCCCACTCGACCCATCAGAAGGCGAGAGGTTTGTAGAACCCACTTGTCTGGATTTAGAAGAGATTGGCCAGTTGTACAGAACAACTATGCGCGATGTGGACTATATAAACCCAACTGCAGATGGGGTACTCAGTTGGCGGAACATTACTTCATGTACAACAGACTCAGATGCTGGGTTAGAAAACTTGCATCAAAGACTACACGAAGTATCCACGAGAAGGTGTGCCAGAATAGACCACGCAATAAGGTGGATTGGCATAGAAATCAGAGAACCACCCAGTTTTCACGGGCTAAATGATTTAGAAACTTTCTTGACACTATATGAAGACGAAGTATTAGAAAACCAAAGATTGCTAGCACTGGATTTAGCACTAAAGGCTACATCCGCAAGATGGTGGGGTGCACACAAAGAAACCAACACATATTGGTACCAATGATAATGATTACAGTGCATAAGGTTCGACGTAGAACAAATATGTAACAACCGACAGAAATATGATGGACTAGGAACACTAGAAGAAAACTTGGAGGTGTGTAAAACATCGTGGAAAATGACTCCACCAGAGGAATGGTCTCACCACTTCATTCACACTTTAGAGGGCATACCAACGAATTGGTATACGGACCAGGAAATGCGCAAAGGAACCAAGACATGGACGACACTCCAACAGAACTTTATAGTCACTTTCTCATTCGAGCATGAGAACCCCAACATAGACATGGCCCTGAAACGGATCAGAGACATCATATTTATTATTGAACCGGAAGTGGAAGTTATCACATAGGAACAACAGCGGAATAAGCAGACAGTCAAGGAACTACTGTCATGCTACCACGTACAGGAGGAAGCACCAGATGAAGACGATCCACACGATATTCAGATCAAAGAAGTCGAAGGTGAGAGAGATGTGGAAGGACCACCCTTAGAGTCATAGGTCATCTCTTCGAAAATAAAAATAAAGAAGGTTAACATAGGGACCACCGAGCAGCCCAAAATGGCCATCATTGGAGATTACTGGGACGAATAGACATTAGAAAGCATCACAGAATTGTTGCACGAATACAACAACCTTTTTTCCACAAACTTTACAAAGATGAAAGGAATAACCGGAGAATTAGGAGAAATGAAGATACCACTCAGAGTTGATGTGAGACCCATTAAACAATGACCATATAGACTGAATCCCATCTATAAACATAAAGTTAAAGATGATATTGACAGGATGCTCGAGGTCGACATCATCGAACCAATCAAAGAATCAGAATGGATAAGCCTGATGGTAGTACGAGACAAGAAACAGGGAAGATGGATCATGATATGCGTCGACTTAAGGAAGTTAAACGATGCATGCCTACATGACCCATTCCCCACACCTTTCATGGATGAAGTACTAGAGAACGTAGGAGGCCACAAAGCCTACTCATTCACCGATAGATTCTCAGGATATCATCATATTAAGATATCACAGGAGGATAGACACAATACCACATTCGTGAAAGAATGTGGTTCTTATCAGTATACAGTCATGTCGTTCAGACTGAAAAATGCACCTACGATATTCTCCAGAGTGGTCATCGCAACATTTAAGGAATTCATCCACCAATTTCTCGAAGTATGCCTGGATGATTGGACGGTTTATAGCCTATTGAAAAACCATGTGGAAGTTTTACTACTAATGGTAGAACGATGCAGACAGTGCCAGATATCACTGAATATCAAGAAATGCATATTTGGAACACTATTTGGGATACTATTGGGACACATAGTATGAAAATAGGGTTTTCTAGTGGATCTAGCCAAAATCCCAGTCATTATTAACCTACTAGCACCAAAAAAAGTCCACCAACTAAGAGCAACGTTAGGACATATGGGATATTACAGGAAATTCTCAAAGGATACGCGTAGATTACAACGCCAATGGAAAAATTGTTAAGAAAAGATACAAAGTACCAATGGAATGACGAGTGTCAAAATGGTCTAGATACTCTGAAGGAAAATATGGTCACTGCACCTATATTAGTATTTCCGGATTGGGAAAAGACCTTCCATGTACATGTAGATGCATCAACAATAGCACTTGGAGCTATCTTAGCGCAAGCAGGAGTAGGAGAATTGGATCACCCGATAGCATTCACAAGAAGAAAACTATCAGACTCGAAACAAAATTATAACATGATAGAAAGAGGAGGCCTAGCTATGGTTCATGCACTACAGAAATACAGACATTACCTATTGGGAAAACACTTTAAGATGTTTACAGACCACTCAGCCCTAAAATACCTAGTCAACAAGCCAGTGTTGGGGGGGAGAATTTGTCGATGGTTATTGCTATTTCAAAAATTCGACTTTGAATTAATAGTTAAACCAAGAAAACCGAATGCATGACCTGACCACCTATTGAGGGTCACAAATGGAGAGGAACCAACGAATTTAGAAGACAACTTTCTAGATGCACAACTATTCTCAGTAAAGATTGTTGACGACTACTTCACAGAGATCATCCAGTACTTGAGCACAAGTACTATACCACAAGAATATACCACTGTGCAAAAGAAGAACCTGGTAGTCCTCGCAACCAACTATCAATTGATCGTAAGACATCTATATAATATGGGCGCAGATAGCATCTTACGAAGATACGTACTAGACCACGAACGACCAAGAATTTTAGCAGAAGCCCATGAGGGAATAGTAGGAGGGCATTGTGCAGGAAAAGCTACTGCGTAGAAGGTACTGCATGTAGGATTATGGTGGCCAACGATCCACAGAGACTTGAAATAGCACTATCAACAATGTGATGTCTGTCAAAGGGTAGGAAAACCCAACAGAAGGGATGAGATGCCACTATGACCGCAAGTGGCACTTTAGGCATTAGACAAATGGGCAATAGACTTTGTGGTACCAATTCACCCACTATCCAAGAGAACAGGGGTGAGATATATTATCACCGCGACAGAATACCTAACAAGATGGGGGGAAGCCGCACTAGTAAAATATTTCAGTGCAGAGACAGATGCACATTTTTTGTTTGAATAGGTAATTACTAGATTCGGATGCCTAAGATTTTGATGAGCGACCAAGGCATGCACTTCATAAACAAAACTATCTGAGCGATGCTCGAAGAGTTTGAAGTTCATCACCAAAAAAGAACACCGTATCATCCATAGGAAAATGGCACGGTAGAAGCCTTCAAAAAAATTCTAGAGAACGCCTTGACAAAAATATGTAACGTCAACAGGGACGATTGGGACCTCAATGTACCAGCAGTATTATGGGTGTATAGAACCACATGCAAAAAGTTGACAGGCCACACAACATTCAAACTAGTCTATGATCAAGAAGCAGTAGTGCCATTAGAATTTTTAATACCCAGTCTACGTGTAGCAGCTATCACACACATGATAGAACGAGGCACAGTACAAGAAAGATTGAATCAGTTACTGTCTATGGAGGAAGACTGAATCTTGGTAGGATTCCATCAACAAGTATAGAAAGCAAGAGACAAATCTTGGCATGATCACCACATCAATAGGAAAACGTTTAAGGAAGGGGATCTAGTATTTCTCTATGACAGTAAATCGTTGCAGCACCCAGGAAAGATGAGAATGCACTGGCTAGGAACATACAAGGTAAAATCTGTCATAGATGGAGGAGTTTTATAGTTAAGAGATCTATAAGGAACAAACCTTAGAGTTGTACAGGCTGAAGCTGTACAAGGACATTCAACCACCCACTGCGTAGTATAAAAAATAAAAAATAAATAAAAACACAGAAAACAGCCTAAAACGACATGCAACATGATGGAGAAGCCTCATATGAAACACGAAGCCAGCAAGGGAAAATATAATGGCCATATAGAAAATGGAAACAAGCGGGAAAAGGAAAGTCGGTGAAAGCAGGCTGACATGACAACACAAGGTTGAGTTAAAGCAAGGAAAGGATGGATGGGATGTCACATTAAACGCGCCAACTGGAGATGGAAGAGTAGGCGTAATGGCAAGTACGAAACCACCGTGGATGCATTGAACTCAAAATTATGGTACATTAATCACATGATGGAGGAAGCATCCTCGAAAATATTCATGACGATCCCATACAACACATGAGCACAAAAGCAGTTAGTCTATTCGCGGAAGGAGAACAAAAAAAGAGCAACAACAGCTAGAACAAATAGAGTAAGACCATAGAGCTCACCGAAGCCATTCAAACTCAGCAAATGTTCGACAGTCACTATTATGGAACCACCGAAGCTCACAGAACTAGGCCAGATAGCCAGCTCGACTAGGGTTCAGACTAGGTCATGAGGACCGCTAGAAGAAAATGAGCAATACCAACCAGAGATCGTTGATATTGATGAAATCCCATCGCCAAAGGAAATACCAATAGAATCCATACCAATAATGGAGGAGATTCAACAGCCACAAGCATAGGTCATGGAACATGATACACCAGCAGTGGAGCACGAGCCTTAGAACAAGGAAGAAGAAACCCACCAGGAAATACCACCGGAACATACCGAAGTAGCCGTGGAAGTGAACATAACGACACAACATCTGGGAGTAGAGGAGAAACCAAACGAGACACAAGAACTTGACTTAGGTCACCCAGTCGAGGAGACCATTGGAACTAACTAGGCATGGCCAGAGTGGATGACAGGGGAACAACCAAGAGTTGATGGAACTTTGAGCCAGCCAACACAGCAGGAGGACCAAGTTCAGATACCGAGCTCACCTTGAAAGAAACAGGCTGCAGAGATTGTGCTACCTCGCATACCATAGGGAGTACAGGTGAACCCACAGCTATTGGGTCACGTCGGGAAGCTCAAGTATTCTGATGATGACGTCGTATATGAAACCAAATATCCAGAGCTTGCACCACAGGTCTTTATGCAGAAAATAGTCGTGAACCAACTCGGAGAAACCATCACTTAGCCACACCAGTGGGCAACTGGACTGGATAGAACAAGAATTCTAGGATTGTTGATGATACCACACTTTGGAAGAGGCCAATATGCAATGGCATGCATCAAGAAACTATTAGAAGTTACGCATGGAGCGGATGTATGGATGGACAAACCCATCCCCATAAATGTTGAACTTATTGCATAGATAACAAGACTACCCACTCGGGGTATGGATCTCACACTGATTCTGGATGATAAGTCCAAGGAAAAAACATTGGCAGAAGAGATGAAGAATAAATATGGCATCGACAGGGGCACAAGAGGCATTATAATCAAATGGATCAACAATGCTACTGCATAATTGGGTGCAAAAATATTAGCCTGCAAACTGCTAGGAAAATGCTGCAAAGACGAAGTACCGGCAGGAGTCATTGTTGTTGCATCTCAGTGCGCAGAAGGTACCTCCATGAGCTGGGAACCATACCTATCAAACTTGTTCCAAGTAGACTGCAAAGATGCACAGGATGTAGGTATGGAATTTCATTACTCATGGTTGATCACTCTCATAGCTTTTATGGGATGGCGAGAACCAGAACATGTCGTATTTTGTACCACACCACAACTAGGAGGAGCAAGATATCGCATCCTGAGATTCGTGCCACTAGCCAAGAATAAGAGGGAGAATGGAATCGTATTCGATTCTTACCTATGGGAGATACAGGAAGCCATCAGTCGAGCATGGAGAATAAAACCAGAGGTTGTCGCACGATACGGGGGCATTGCCAATTTCTGGACTAGGCACAAGCCATGTGGATACAACCAAGGTAGGATAAGGATAAACAGTGGCTACAGATGCACTGCTGCATCACCGAGGGTGATATCAACATGATCATCAGCGAATGGCCTAATGAATGGAGGATTCCAACCATACCCAGAGAATTACCGGGAGAAACAACAGAAGGAGGGACTCCATAAGCGGAAACATAGCCTCCACAAATCCCAATACCCAAGAAATGAAGAATGGACCAAACCAAGTCTACTCAGGCAGAGGATGGCTCAGAACAACCAGGGACCCAGAAGGGGAGGAAATAAATGATTTAGCTGACCAATGGATAGCGGAAACCAGCTGAGGGAGCACAAGAAACCGCATCGAACCCCATCACACAGGAACTAGGGGGAACTAAGAGACCAGCGGTACAGGAAGTAGGTGCGCATAAGAAAACAAAGGCACAATGACCACCACAAGACTACACAATCACGGAGGATGGTGGTGAGATGATTTCTAGAATGGTCCAAGACTGCCTCGTAGAGGATTTCGATCATGCCACGCACCACAGGGATAAATTGTAGAAGGAATTAACAAAAATGGGACAACTACTTAAGAAATTTGGGGAAGCCTAGATCACGAGTAGCAGTAGACTCATAGAGCCATCGACCACACAGACCACAAAAAGGGTGGAGGTGTAAGAATGCGATCCAGTTCTTTCGATGCCACACACACATTCCACGGTCTACGTAAAGTCTAGAATGTTGTGAATGGATGAAATTGTGGGATAGACACCACTGAAGGATTTGGATCATATCCAACTAGTCTTGACATGAATTCCATCAAGGGAATTATACAAATTGCAGGTTAGTGTCGACCACGAGATGCAGTCTCGAGCACATAAAGACTTGGTCGAGCTACAACAAGCAACAAAGAAGCGGGAAGCACTGGAAACAGGTTGCGCGCAAGACAAATCTGAAACTCAGGAGGAGAAAGAATGCAGAAACGAGCTAGAACGCAAAGTGGAAGAAATGTTTGGGAAACTTCCAACTACTGCGCAAGGAAATGAACTCCCATCCGCAGAAAATATCGACTAGATTGCGCAGGAAATTGATCAGTATCAGAAGGAGATCAGGACTCTCCACGGACAGATTAGACCGACAACTCCACCAGTAGTGAAGGAGAAAAGGAAGTAGGAAGCAACAATGCAACTACAGGAGCTAGAGAAACAGGTCAGCACGACAGTCGACTTGCTGGAAAAAACAGCGTAACTTTGGACAAGGCTGGAAGAGGATCCACAGGTCTAACACTAGGACAAGGAGGAGGAGAGGATAAATGCAACGATCCAAGAACTCAAGCAACGATAGAAGACCATACCAATTCCAGAATGGGTCAAGTGAACACAAGAGTTAAAGAAGATGCAGGCAGAACTTATCACTATGCAAACACAGAAATAGGAGCGTCGGGCTCAAATAGAACCGTTGCAGGAACGGGTAGCAGAAGTACTTGCGCAGGCAGAAGAAGCTAGAAAACAGACATCACAGACTTATCTAGAATGCGTAGAACTAATGAGAGAGGAAGTGGCAGCTTAGACAGTTGACACCATCAAGGAGAAAACCACGCATGCACTGACAAAAGAAGCCGAGTTACAGAAGAAGTTCCAGACGATCACCAAGGAGATCGAGAAAGCACAAAGAAATTAGGTGACTCGAGATGAGTCACATGTCAGTGTTGGGGGCCTGTTGGCATCAGGATGAATGGGAAAGAAGAACGATCGTGGGTGTTCGTGCTCGAATCGTCGCCGGGTGAGCAAGAATGGGAGCACTAGCATGCCCTGTTGGGCTCAACAAGGCAGAACATGTTTGCTGTGGATCAAAATGGGTTAACAGAGAATAGAAAACCAAACGAAATAAAATCTACCTAAGAGCTGAAAAGCAAATAACATTACAACAATAAACAAAACTTCAAACGTGAGACAAGGGAGTTCCCAGTGGTTTCAAGGCTTGATC
>ML792050.1:89075-101646 GCA_009831015.1 Picea engelmannii
GGGGGAGGAGCATAATTAGAGATTCCACCTTCACATGGTTTCCCCTGTTTAGTAGAGAATGAACTATTCTCGAAACCAAGAGAAGCCCATGAAAAACGAGGTTTATAGCATATTTGAAATTTGACTCATGCTCGCCACCCCCCACGTCCCCCCATTTTTCAGGGGGTTCAGGGGCAACGCCACCGATCCAAATTCTAGTTGTGCATCTCCCATTGATCGGTCTGAAGAAGTTTCATACTTTTCGCCGTACAATCGGTTTTCAGAGTCGGCTAATTTCTTGGGATTCATGCCCAAAGATATGCAGATTGACTATTTCTTCTGAATTTTTTAAAACTGGTTAAGATTGAGAGAAGCATATTCTCCTCCATCTCTTTCATAAACATCAACCCATCCTTCACACAACCTGATTTCCAAAATGCCCGAATCTGCTCATTAAATGTATCCGTGGTCAATTTTCCCACAAACTTCTCCATTATCCATTTGGAAAGTCAGGTTTTCTCATAAAAGTTTTGGTTTTTTGAGCCAAATTTTGCATTTTAAGCTAAGTTGGCTCTCAATTTTGGGCATGGTAAAATTTGACTTGACTTAAAGAACTTAGCCTGAAATCCAAGTTCTAGTTCCAAGTTCCTACTCCCCGAGCTAGTACCTGCACACAAAGACAAATAAGGTTAGGTATTCTTGGCAATTTGGAAAAAAGGTATAAAGGGTTTTTTCATGGCACCTTCTCTAAGCTCCAAGTCTTTTCACCTACACATGTAACATAATACACAAAATACCAAGTATGGAAAGCAAGTCCGAGCCCAACCAACATTAGGAGGCTAATAACTTATCTTCCTATCATTGCCAACTACAAGTATCTCTTGGAAACATAAGAAAAAAGTGCAATCAAGTGAACATAATCCTCAGAACCTTGCACTCTTATCATTACTTAAGAAACATAGTGAATCCAATGGCTAGGTACAATTTAGCTCAACCCTAAACCCTAAACCCTAAAACATTGAAGAAGATGATTGATATTTAATTGTTGAAAAGAAGAGGTATGTGTTTATATCTTTTATATGATCTTTATATGTTTTTATTTAGTATAATATAGTATATGATACATGTTCTTTAGAATTTCAAATTAGGTAATATGGGGAAATTGAGAGTGATGTGAGGGGGGGGGGCATAATTAGAGCTTCCACCTTCACGTGGTTGCACCTGTTTAGTAGAGAATGAACTATTCTCGAAACCAAGAGGAGCTCTATGCGATTGCGCCTAATCATACCAACGATGTAGGTATGTCCATCATCAATTCATCATGTAAACCATAAACCCTAATTTAGTGGAGTCATCGAAAGTTGCCCCTAGTCTTAGTCGTCACCCTTCATGATATTTGTCACACAATGATCATTATATCAGAAGGTTGGAGGCATGTGGTCATTGGGATCATGAGGCTTTATAACCCTACAGTAACAGGAGACATTAATTGAACTTTGACTAGATTGAAAGGTGTGTGCAATTGGAAAAACTAACAACCCAAAACTAAAAGGGATCAATACATGGACTATCAATGAGAGGTGATCTCACCGTGGTGTGTAGGAATATGCCTAGCACCTTCAAAATTATCATTCTCCAAATATCTTATACAAATTTTACAAGGAAATTGTACTAGGACTAGACACGGGCAACAGTGACCTGTGAATGGGGCCAACATTGAAATTTTTTCAAATTGTTTCTGAATGCATTGAAATTTAACATGGATAGACTATTTTCATGCCTTAATGATATGGGAGGGTTTCTAGACTCAAATTTGACTCACATTCCCACTTTCTTCCATCATCAATTCATCATGTAAACCATAAACCCTAATTTAGTGGAGTAATCGATTTGTTCCTAGTGAATGGATGCATTGTTGTTGACATGGAATGGGAAAACACATGTACCTTATTAATTTTCTTCCTTCACTTGATGTGGGCATGGTTATGGGAAAACAAGATTGCAGATGATCTAAGTTACCTTTTCTATGTGTCGAAATTCCTCTCTTTTTTAACCATATGCTCATTAGGCGAGAAGTCCTTGCTTACAACAGTCATTTAGTCCTTCCCATATTATTTTCTTTCCCTTTCTCCATCCCCACCATATTGAGATAGCTCATGCATACTTTATGTGTAGTGTTTTCAGGAAACAATTGTCGAAACCCACTCTTATTTTCCTCAGAGACTAGCTCACAATTATCCGGAAACCCTTAGGTGCCAATGCATTTTTGGGGGTCATTAAGTGCATTGACCAACACTATTTTTGGCATGTTATTTTCATTGACCAATTTTTTTTTGGAATGTTATCATCATTGAATGACATAAGAATAGGGGGCATAATCTACATTGCCAACACAACTTTCTAGGTGAGTTTCTGCAAGGGCTCTCGAAACTTCCTTTTTCCATTTTTAAGTTTTTTGTTCCATCTTTTTAAGTGTTCTTTAGGACCTGTAGGTTTATTTTTGAATTATTTTTTTGTAGCTTAGGTATTTTCTTTAATAAATTCATAAGTATTGAGAAGAAACCCCCCTAAGATTTCTAGTACATTTCTTGGCCAAATTTCTTTTAGATTGTACTTTCATATAGAAAGCATACACCCTTGACAGGGCATTTTTCCTAGAGTTAGATTCGTGTGAGAAGCCATTGCCTTTATTTTTTGTTCTCTTTGACAACTATGGGTTAATTCTCTTTGTTGTTTTATATTTCCATTTATTTCATAATTGAAAAGTCTCTTGTTGAAAGAAAAGAGTTCCCTAGAACCCCTAGTATTTTACTTACCAATAAAGACCTAGGATTTTCTAAATGGTTTGCTTGTGAGCCAAATATTAAAGGAGATTGTTTTTTATTTTGAAATCTAAATATTTGCAAGTACATTTCATATTTCAAGGGTAACTTAGATAAAGAAAAAATCATTTTATTTAGTACTTATCTTGGTTACTTACTTTCTCAATATAAGTTTAAATTTCAACTAATTGTAATTTTCTTTCATTTGCAAGAATTTTCATTTCAAGTTAGTCACACCACGCGTGCACACATCCCACACCTTAAATTGTATGCTTGGTTCATGCCACCAAGATAAACCTAATAATAAACCATCTAATCTAACACATACAATCCCACTTGGCCCATCAAAATAATGTTGTAGTTAGGTTAGGACTATGGGAATAAGCGTCCAAATAATTTCCCTTGGTCATTTCACATTGAAACATAGAGGTTGACTATTAGGGAACTTACAAAATCCTTTATTATGGACATGGTTCCATCCCGTTTGGTAACATGCGTGCTATTTTAAAGTGGATAATTCCAATTTTGGGACCGGATGTATGATCAAGACTCATTTCTCTTTCATTACTGAAGTTCCTTTTGTAATATTGGAGCCAATGCCAACCAACATTTTGTGACTTTTATGGAAGGGTTAAATATCCATGATTTGACCAAGTTAATCAATGATCTTATCTTCCATGATACCAATTGGCCCAATAATCCAAATAAAAATCCCTCTGACATCCCAATGTTTGAGGGTAAACCTAGAGAGTATCCCTCCAACCATATCGTGCCCTTTCACCTTTGGTTTTATCCGAACTCCATAACGAAGGATTCAATTAGGTTGATACTTTTTTAATGCACTTTGATGGGCATTGCCACCAAATTCTACATAGAACAACCTAGAAATACCCATACAACCTTTGAGTTCATATAAAATTATTTCCTTACCTTCTTCCAACTTCCATTCCACCATCGCATAGGGATAGAAATCTTGACCAAATTCCATTAGACCACAACCACTCACATCTCAAAACACATCCATGAGTGACTTATAAGATGTGCCTTGTGAAAATCCAATATCAATGATCAATTTATTATAGAGTAGTTACTGGAATCCCTTCTTCCCCTCATCACCAAGGATGTATCCATAACTATGCCTAGAAATGAGGATGAAGCCATTCAAAAGGAACAATTGTACAATATTATTTATTCCCAATTGGGGTATCTCTATATTATCCTTCCTAATGCCCCTTCCTCTCATTCAGGTGACAAGGATGTATCCATGACTATATCTCGGGGACTATGAGTTAGGGATTTTATGTCTTGGGGGCTATGAGTTAGGGATTTTATGTCTCGGGGGCTATGAGTTAGGGATTTTATGTCTCAAGGGTTATGAGTTAGGGATTATATATTATATAATTTAAAAATTATATAATATATATATATATATATATATATATATATATATATATATATAATTTATAATTTCTAAATTATATATATTATATAATATATAAATTATATTATATATAAATCATATATATATATAAAAATAAAAATACAACAACAACAACATAAAAATATAAAAAAATAAATAAAACTACACTATCACTACATGACTATCGCGCTCATATTTTTGAACTCGTGTGAATAGTTTCACGCACGCAGAGTGGAGGGTAACAGGGGAGAAGGAGGGAGAGGAGGAGAAGGAGGGAGAGGCACACGGAGGAGGGAGAGGAGCACAGAGAAGGAGGGAGAGGCACACAGAGAAGGAGGGCACATAGGAGGAGGGCGTAGCAGAGGAGGGCACAAGGTTTTGAGGGCGCACCAGAGGAGGGCACATGATTTTGAGGGCACACGCAGAGGAGGGTGCACGAGACGAGGGCACAGAGGATACATATGGTTTGACTTCTTTCTCCAAAAATTAGCCTTGTTTTTTCAAGTTGAACTTGGAGTTGTTTTAATAGTGCTTAGTGGTATTGGATGTGCAAAAAACGTAGAATATGTTCAACTTATGTAGGTTAGTGGTATTGCTTAGTGGTAGTGGATGTGCAAAAAAAGTATAATATTTGATGTGTCAAAATATAGGACTGCGTTAATCAATTTTATGAAGTATATAATGACAATATCAGTCCCAATTTATAATCCTAAATTAATTGTTTATGATGAGGAGTGGATGACCTAAGTCTAGGGGTAGTCCTACACTAGTTTAAGGGATAGTTAGGCCAAATAAATGATGACAAGGGGCTGCTACACTATTGTTGAGACAATCAAAGTATGTCAGGTCATGAGGTCTTGGAGCATGCCTAAAGGGTGGACTAAGGGTCAACGTTTGGTAGTATAGTAGCTAAGGTTTAGGGGGATGCTCTTTAGGGTAGCTTAGATATGCAATCGGGCTAATTTACTTATGTTCTAAACAATCCCAAAAGAGAAGGCCGATAGGTGTTAGAGTGGTAGGATAGGGGGCTAGAAGTGTTAGCGTTGGATAGGAGAACTTGATTATGACCAAACATCACTAAATTCCTTCTTTTCTTCTTATTGGACATGATTCATCAACTAAATTCTCTAGTCATTAAATGATGTGACAACAAGTATGTATTGTCCTTTATGTTGCAATCTAGTATTGGGAAACCATGAAGAGACAAATGAGTTGAAGAAACCCCCCTTAATAGGAATGAGTGTATGAAGATATAGATTTGTTCTATTCTCTTCCCATGTTCCCCTTTTTTTCTTTGGAAGAACCAAAACCCTCTCTTAGTTTCTTCCTATTCCAACCTACATAGTGTCATCTTCCAATGTCAAAATTCTCCAGCTTGGGTATGAACCACTCACAAAGAAACATTATCCAATGATCAAACATGTTTCTAACTTGAATGAACCAACCAAATTGTGGAACCCATGAAACTTGTCGAAGCTATGACTAAACTTGAATGAACCAACTGATGTTGCTAATGACTAAATTTGGGAAGCTTCAAATTGATATCCGATGAAACCTTTTCAAGGTAACCATCCATCAAATTCACAACCATTGTAATTTGTGTGAGTGATAGAGAGGCATGGAGACCAAAGTACAAAGTCATCTCTCAAACCCTAAAGGAAAAACAAGGAAAAACCCTAAATCAAGCCCTCCTCGAACTTGCACACTCCTCTCTCTCTCACAAGGTTCAAACCTTAAAGGACCTCCTTCTAACTTTTACGCACTTCTCTTCAAAACCCTAGAGACAAGGAGATAAGACTCTCTTCACCATTGCACTAAAAGATTCCTTTCTGGCACAATTAGCATAGTTGAGAGAGTGAGCCCTAAAACATGAGCACCCTACCACGTCATGTCCATTTTTGATAGCTTAGGGTTTATTGAGCACAGGGTGACAGGGTTGGCCGTGAGTGCTAGGGTAGCCTATGGTTTCAACATATGGAAATAGTCAATGGAATAGAACTAGATAGATATTGAAACAGATTATCTCTAATAGATAGATATTGAAACAATCAATTTCACTTACACATGGAACAATTGTCGTAGGAGAGAACCTCAAATCTAGAAGAAGGCATGGAATTCTTATCAAACTAGACATGTCAAAGGCATCTAAAATAGAAGGTGAACCTGTGGTTGAAATCGATGTGAAGAGGATCTCCCCCTTACTTCATCTGAAATAGAAGGTGAACACGTGGTTGAAATGAGGGCTAAATGAGAAAAACCCAACAAAGGATAGCAAGTGAGCTAAATGAGGGCTAAATGAGAAAGGAATTAAAAAAAAATAGACATTAGGTCTAGGTTCTAACATGTTCAATGGTATTCCTTTTACTTCTGGGAATATTCTCTAAGAAAATGTATCCATGATGTTCAAGATGAATGAATTTTCCAAAATACCAAATATGAATGACCACAAATCATACGAAGACCAAAGTACAAAGGTCATCTCTCAAACCCTAAAGGAAACACAAGGATAAACCCTAACCCTCCCTAGTGTGCACTTCTTTTATCCTACTAGAAAACCCTAGGTCAAACCCTAGAAGGCCTTCTCCTAAGATCTACGCAATACTCTCTCTTTTTTGCACTTCTTCTCTTACCTAGCCATGGCATAGAGAAGAGGTGCAAGTGTACCATGTGCTAGAATGAGCCTTAGGCTCCTCTTTAATTGTTAGGGCACACGATTTTCTACTTTGCATATAAGAAAATCATTTTGTTTCCCTCTCTTTGATAGGACACACAAATATCACTTTGTTGTTGAGTTAAAATGGAAAGCACTTTATTAATTAATGAGGAAGATGAAAAGTCAGAAAAGGAAAAAGAGTCTCAGAAAAGGGTGAGCGGAGTCAATATAATTAATGTCTTTCTAACAGTGAGATAGTTAACTGTGAGTTAGTTATAGTTATCGTGAGAAATATCCTTACATTTCCCTTATCTTTTCAATGTTTATCTTTAGCTATACTATAATATGAATATCGTTGGCCTAACATTTCCTTCTCCCTCGATGTAGTGTAGGTACAACCAAATATGTATCTATCATACCTATCATCCAACTCGAGCGATGAAATTTCGAGAGGGACAAGGGAAAACATATCCAACACATGTAACAAGGCAAAATAAACTAGAGGTGAAAAGGTCAGAAGAAATTTTGGTAGGCGCATGAAATTATTTCTTGCTGAAGGAGGATCATGCTCTTATGACAATGAGAGCATAGGTGACATCGAGGTTCCCTTGAGGTACAAACACCTACTGAAATAGTGGGTACCCAAGGAACTGCGAGAGTTGGACACCGACTTCTGTGTTAATGAGAGGATGTATCACATTGCTCTGTCATCCATCCATGGCCTCCGTTTATTCTCCATGGATGACATAATGGTAAAATATGGCAGATTGGTTGAATTGTTTGAGTATGTTGGACCATGTTACACTTATGGAGTATGGTTGAGGCTGGTCCAATATATGCCTAGTATGCGGAGATACGCACTCGCTGCAAATTATATACAGCTGAAAGACAATAATAAAAACAAAGGAGCGACTATGTATATTGATGGAAGGCCAAAGGCATCAGGGAATATTGTAGGTCTTATAAATATTACAAGGCCTAGGACGAAAAGGAAGGAACCCAATTGCATTTTTGAGGAGAGTGAAGGTAGTAGGATATTTGTATGTGCGGTGAAAACAATAACAGAAGGTGAAGAGTTGTTGGTCAATTACAATCTGAATCGAGTCGACCCAGGAACGTCTTCTTTTTCTACGATACAAAACCCATTATACCCAAACTTAGAAAGGGATTACTTAATTTGTGAATGTTTCATTTTTGATGAAATTTTATTTTATTTCTGAATGTTTCATTTTTGATGAAATTTTATTTTATTTCTGAATGTTCTATTTGCTATTTTTTGTTCGATGTTTCATTTCCAAATATTTTCTAATTTTTATGTGTGAATGTTTCATTTGATAATATTTTCCAATATTCCATTATTTCATATATTGTTTTTTTAATATTTCTTGCATGTACTAACATTCTTCTTGAAATTCTGCCATAGTGGTGATTGGGGCAAAGGCCCTGAGTGTGGAAAAGGCATTGATCGGGGCAAAGGCCCCGTTCCTAGCACCACATCGACCAAAAATGATGAATATATAAGCGATGAAGTGATATTTGATTCTAGAGACCCCTTGAAGACAATAGAATTATCCCTAAGAAAGGCCAATAGGGAATTCCAAGATTTGGTCGTTGTTGGGCCAGAAACAGATGAGGATTTACTAAGGATAGTTGAATTATGCATTAAGATAGCAAATTATGGGGTAAGTCATGTCATCTAACAATATCAATTTTTGGTTTTAAATTTAGTAATTTGATATATGCAATTAACACATATTTATCATTGTAGAATTTTTTGAGATCGATGAGAGGGGAAGGGGAAGGTCCTGGTAGCAACAACAGGACTGCAACAACGAACCTACATGTCCACGTAGCCACAAGGCTATTTTCCACCCCAAGTGTGCCACCTGAGACCAATTCTATACCTTATAGGGGTGATGCCATGCCCCCCTGCACAGGCCAGATCGTGCAGGTGGTGTACATGATCATGGAACTGATCACTCTTTCGTCGATTGTTACTCTGGTGCTACACGTATCCAAAGCATAGGAACAACCATGGTATAATTTTTGGTCGACCAGGACATGGTTCCTCTAAAACAAGTACAGCTACCAGGTATTTAATATATGTCTTTATCGATATTCCTGTTATATAATTGTTTAAACAATCACATATTAGTGAGATTTAAATTACTAATGATCACGATGTTTTATAGGAAACAATGTGTTCTACAATAGTTTGCATGACTATGCATTAGAACTTTTTGGGCCGACCATTCGACTACGATGGAATTGAAAAAATTCCAAACTGAAAAGCCTTCTTATCTCCAGACTGGTTAGCAAGTTTGGTGACTCGTTCAATAAGCTAGAAGTCCTAAAAAGGACTGGAAAGAATTTGAAACATGTTAGAGAGGCATATAGGAATAAATTAGTATAGGACCCCAAGTGCGAACGCCCTTTGGTTGTCCCCAAGAGGTAGTGGAAAGAAATTATTCTCGATGCAAGAGAATTAGCGATGAAAGTACAAGGGAATAAACCACCTGGCCCTGGAAGGTAAGAGGTGTTTTCAATTTACTATGATGGTATTTTGTTTACTTTACAAGGAAAAAAATCAATATCTAACATATTTCAAAATATTGCATAGACTCCAAGACAATTCCAAGGCAACAAAGGCAAGACAAGACAAACACGGCCAACATAAACTGGGCCAAGGTGGTTACGAGAGATTGAAGGCATGGGTTGTAAGTGCCTAAACATTTTACTTTTTTTTTTTATCATCGTCACAAAATATGTAATTCATTGCAGCTAGTGACTAATGATTTTGATATTGCTCAATGCAGGGGGATTTATTCAATGATGAAGCCACAGAAGAATATCTAAAGTTCGGGTTCATGTAGGGTTTTGATGGTGTGGTGGCACGACGAAGAAGCTTGGGGAAATAACCATGTGTCTCTCTGGAGGACATGGTAAATAAAATGAAATTAAAAACTTGTCGATTAGTTTTTACTCATTGATTACTTGTAATGTAAAATATATTTTGTATTCATTCAAAATGTAAAATAATGTGTCTTTTCCACATTCACAGGAGATTAACAATGCTACCAATGCTCCTGATGTACCCGATGAACCACATCCTGACCCCCATATTGATTCAAGCGTTGTTGCGGAAGGACCATTACATAGTGGTATGTGCCCATTTTTGATGTTTTTCCATTTTTCAATGAGTATTTATATTTAGGGTATATTCTGTACTAAATACTTATATTGTTTCATATGGAAAAGCGTGTAGATGTCGATCGAGAGTGGAGATCAACAAGTGAAGAAACATCAATGCAGCCACCAACTACTGTTTCTACTGCACTGGCTAATCCAGTTATAAAACATTGTAATTAAATCTGTATTAATTAAATTGCCCTAGGAACAGTGAATAACAATATCACTTGAATTTTTTTTGTTGTTGCAGCAGTGGATGCCCATGTGCATCCTTAACCTCCATGCCGAAATACTATAAGTTCATCATGGTGTGAGGTGTTGAGTATTGATGATGCAACACTTTAAGAAGGCCCAATAACTATGGGGGATCAGTTAAATTATGATGATGACTTAATTTGTGCTTTCATGGAGACCAAGAAGAAGAAGAAGAAGAAAAAAAATGATTAGACATTTTATTATTAATATAAATCCAATATATTTCTAGTCCAATGTAATGTATTTTGTTTTCCTACATGTCATGAATGTTATTTGCTTTCATATTTTTTGTTTTAGCACATGGCGATGAATGTTTTTTGCTTACATTTAATGTTACTGTCATTTCTAATTATAGTTGCAAAATCTCGATAGATTGGGTATGGGGAATTGAGAGTGATGTGAGAGGGGGGGAGGAGCCAAAAGAGATTCCACCTTCACGTGGTTGGTCCTGTTCAGTAGAGAATAATTTATTCTTGAAACGAAGAGAAACTCATTCAGGTATTCGTCTTTAGTCATTAATTTGTAGAGGTTGTTACATATTTAATTACTATTCTGAAATATAATTAAGTCATGTGATGAATGGAAGGATGGAGAGGAGCAACATTGGAGGCACCCCATCACTCAAAGGTATGGATCTTGCTAAGGACTAGTTTAAGGTGATTTTTGGTTGATTTATGACTATCATGATATTTCGTAATGAATGTGGAGATCAATGATTTTTTTTAGGAAATTTGAATTTAAGAAGACAAAGTTATGCTGACTCCATGTGTTAAGGATGCATGGCAGTGGGCACAATCCCCAAGGTATGTCCCTCTAGCCAACACTGTTTCTATCCTAAATCAATGTAGTACACACTGAATGTGGTGACCCTAAGGTTCATCATCCTCTTCATATGATTCTTTCTCCTCCTAGGAGGTTCGAACCTCCTAACCTAACCTAGGCTACCCCTACATACCTCGGCCTACCCTAAACCTAACCTACATCCTAATCCTAGCAATCCTAGAATCTTAGTGGCCTATCGCAAGACATCTAGACCTAATCTCTATAGCTCCCTAAAGATACTAAAGCTACTAACTTGGCACTCAATTTAGGACTGACATAACTATTACAAAGACAATCCCACCATTTTAATGCTAGATATAGATTCACTCTGACACAGTCCCCCATTCTTGGAAGTTTTGGGGCGATTAATATATCGCTTGATTTATTGCAATGTCTAGAACAACATACCATTGTAACTGTGTTCGGTTTTCTCCAAAATTACTCTGTATTTTTCATCTAGGGCATTAACTGACTAAAGCCAATAACTTGGATCATGTTCCTTCTAACTAGATTTAGATACTAAGTTCCATATAAGTATACCTTGCAATTATTGTTGTGACCATGTTTGTGTGGGTTTATTCTTTTGGTCACTTATTTATTAAATATTTCCTTGAGCTAATGATATAGTTGAACCTGTGACAAGCACACAATTGTAATTATGTTCCCTATAGTTAAGTGCAACTTATAATCATTTATCATAAATAAAGAAATGATCTTTTTCTTAAATTTGGATTTGAGTCCTAGTTTATGCCATAATTTAGATTTATGTGTTGTGTGGTGATTAATTGTAGCAATGGGAAGAACTTATTATCATTCAATTGAGTTCAGTAATAAGGTGTGTATTTTCTTTATCCAGACTATGAATAGGATATTTAAAACAATCCAGTATCAAGGTTCCTATTCCATTCCACATGCCCTGTGAGTGGAAGGAATGCCCTTTTTAATACTAGAACCCCTTGTCCATCTGATGAATGTGTTCTTTTTTAAACCAATTCTCTCCAAGGTGATATTGTTTGCTTATTATTTCACTTTCTATGTCTACCTTTGGTGTCATCGCCTATGTTATCCACTTTTGTTGTAATTTCAGGGTAAGTGTAAATAAAATTATATTTTGAGGATGATTCATCTTTGCATCCATGAATTGGATATCTACAATTGCAATCTTTGAGTGTGAAAAGTATTCCACTTTGTTTTTCTAAGTGGTGGGTGTGTCATGTTCAACACTGGTGGTCCCTTCTCCGTTATGTTAAAACAGAAGACCTAGTTTCCTTTTGTTTGTGTATATAATATATCCACCCTTTGTGTCAACACTTCATTTATGTCCTCTACTACCGACACTCTTGCAGTTCTCTCTCTACCTTCTTTTGGTATCCATACTAGACTCTGGACTTTGGAAACTATCCTTATTTTAGTATTACATGTGATTTGACC
>ML792050.1:101696-129333 GCA_009831015.1 Picea engelmannii
TCTTGCAGTTCTCTCTCTACCTTCTTTTGGTATCCATACTAGACTCTGGACTTTGGAAACTATCCTTATTTTAGTATTACATGTGATTTGACCATATTTTAATTATGTGGATTTATGAAGTTGATTTCACTGGTGTGTCCATATTTGGTTTTCAAGTTATGGGAACCACAATTCTTGATTTTATTTGGAAATATCATGTTGCACAAGTTTACCATATCATAGAAAGTAGATCATTCACAATAGTTCACTACTTGATTGTAATTTTCCATATCACAGTTGGTCCTCCAAGAACTAGGAATGATCACTATATTTTGATATTCATCCTTTCTTTGAAAAGGGCCTTTGAATTTCTCCACTACAAGTTTCATTGGCATTCAAAAGGGCATTGGTTCTCATTTATTATTTCTTTATCCTTTCCCAAATTCCATAGTCAAGAGAGATATGCCATCTATTATTATTCCTATTATACATGTCATCGTCACTGCAAGGATGAAGTTAATGATACTAACCTTCAATAGAAGGACTATCAAGGCCTACTAACAAAACAATTTTACCCTACAAATCATTTATAGAAAAACATGAAAATTGCCATGGCCTTGCACTCTAGTTTCAATGCTTCCAGTAGTTGGTGGATGGGTAGTGTTTGACCTCTAAGCCTATTGACAATGTGGATGCTCCATTTTTTGGTCCTCATTGAGTGACATATTTGTTATTGGGAGTGAACCCATTGAAGACTTCTAAATGTACTTGTGCCTATAGAATGCCAACCCGGGTGACTGCTCATGCTCCATCTTCTTTACATGTCATTGTAGCTTCTAAATTTCAACTTCTTGTTCCTTGGATTTTTCTCTTTGGCATTGATTTTCCACATCTAACAGGAATTCCTTTGATTTAATAGTGCCCAACTACTTCGTAAGGGAGGTATGTTGCTGTGAAATCTCCTCCACCCAATGCTCTAGATTCACCTTCCACAATTTGAGGATCAATATTAAATCCCCTAGCATGGATTGAGACTCATCACAATGGTGCTTACATCTAGAAATGACAAGGTAAATTGGATCACCAGTATTGACCATTAGGGGGTTGAGTCCAGTGCCAGCTCCCAAGTACATAATGAAAGTATGCTTCTATAGCTTGCTAGTCTGGGCTTATTCCTGTGTGAATGGAATATTTTTATTTTTTTTAAAACCCAACATTTGTCTCTCTAGCGACGAACAGGTTCGTCGCTTGTAAAGCTATTTGGTCACAAAGTATGTAACTTTGTTTCTCTAGCGACTACCTATTCGTCTTTCGTTTGACCTTTTTAGCTTCAGGGTTGGTCGGTCTAGCGACTAATCTTCGTCGTTCTACCGACTAATCGTGGTTTATTGACTAAGTTTTCCAGGGTTGTCTTGGTCGCTCTTGCGACTAATATTAGTCATTAGAATGACTAACTATGGTCGCTAGAGTGACCAAGGTTATGTTTTCCTTAGAGATGATAGCAATGCTTGCGACTAAAGTTGGTCGCTAGACTGACTAATCTTGGTCGATGGACCAACGAATGGTAACTTTTCCCTATTGTGAATAGGCTTCTTTTCCTGGTCGCTAGACTGGCGAAGATCCATGTTTGGTCGCTAGACCAACGAATTGATTCCGACGAAAAAAAAAATCATCTTGGTTGCAACAACGACCCTATTCCGACGAAACTTCGTCGCAAAAACGTTCAAATTTAGTAGTGAAAGGGATAGTTTCATTAATAAGACGTAGGTTCGAGTCCTAGTGATGGATGTCTGATGGATCCTTTACTTAGTGAAAAAATTGCATTTGTCTTTCTGACTGGAGGGAACTCAGAGGGTGGTTGACTTGGGGCAGTGTGAAAACATACAATTCTTAACCTTGAAGGAGGGATCTTAGCCATCTCATTCGTCTCAAGCATTAGTGCACTCGTAATTAAGAGTTGTAGGGTGGTGCTAAAAACAATGATCCCTGACAATACAACACAACTCACATGTAAAATAAGGATAAATATAATGATGCAAATGGAGATCTTCTGTGACACTTTGATGCAAATCGAGATTATACAAATCTCAATACAACACATCTCACATGTAAAATAAGGATAAACATAATGACGTAGATGGAGATACTCTATGATGCTTTAGATGAAAATTGAGATTCACAAATCTTAATTCCCAGGTCCCAGGTAAGTAGTTAATGTCCTTTCAAAAGCCACTAATATTCTCATTTTCAAACTTCCAACTTACCTGGCAAGGGAATATAACATACCCAGCCACCCACAGGCCAGGTCCGCTACCTGCAAGCCCGTCCTTAGACTTATTTCTCATGCTGACCTTCTTTATTTATTAAGGATGCATAATATAACAGATTTAATGACATGCACAACAATATCCAGCAAGCATGCAAGATCTAAAGATTATGTTAAACAATAATTAAATATACACAACAGAAATACATTCATATACATGTAAATGACAATTAAACTACACATCAAAATACATTCATACACAGATAGTAATATCACGACAGAGAGCACTTATCTTTATGAAAGACGTCACTGACTGGATGCAGACCAAGGATGTTCCAACCAATCGTAGACATTGTTGCTCGAAATCCCAACAATAGTGTCACCCTCAAGCCAGGGATATGAATCCACAAGGATGGTTCTAGAGTGTAATTGGGTTCCCAAACCAGTCAGCTCTCAAGCTCTCACAGGTTTCTTGACACCCACAACAATCCAAGTACCCAACTTTCTTCTACCCAGCCTATGCCACCCGAGAGAATGGACCTCCACCATTCTCTGCCAAACAGTCCCTCAAGAAGTCCTTCTCCTTCCTGCCAAGGCTTCCAGCACAGCTAGTCTAGAATCTCAATGTTGGAACTCTCAGGATTCACAATTGTGATCAAAACAGGGCACATGCCAATGCATTTCAGACATGTAGGCCCCAAGTCATGGTTGGATCACACCAGCGACCACTACAACCAACTATCTCATGGCTAAGTTCTTCAGCAACTCTGTTTCCTTGGCCAAGCCAAGACGCAGGTGATGATGGATCAATGGACGAGTCAGGGGGTGCATGGGAGTGCGTGAGGGGAAAAATGAGTGAGGGAATAGGAAAAAAACGAACAAGTCATCATTCCAAACCCCCCATCAAACCAGAGGCGGGTTTAAGTAACCTTGTGGGGAAAAGCAAGAACCTCCTGGCCTTCCCCAAGAAGTTCACATAACCGATCCCCTCCTTTAGACAAAAAGGGTAATAAGGAAAAATAGTGATAAACACTTTGTCCCTCAAGCTCCCTCTCTTGTGGAATCATAGCCCCCTATAACTTTAGTCCTTGTCCGTGTAGCAACCATCAATGTATTTATTATTATTAATGATCAAAGCATTACATTTCTTAGGCATACTGACCCTTCAATAATTTTTTGGGCACTCTGACCTCTCAGCATTGTAACAATACATTATTTAAAATGGGGGTTCAAAACCTAGGGTGTTACATGGGACTAAGTTGCAATGCAACACTTGGTTAATATTTAAACTAGTTGGAAATATCTTTCCAAACTTAACAGAACAACTTGAAAATTAATTGTTAAGAATGATGATAAATGTCTTCTAAAACTGTGTTTTAAAAATAACTATAAATTTTTAAAGTTGTATATTTTAATTTTATTGTATAATTCTCTCCATATAAATTGTATGGAATTTTTTTTTAAAGTTGTATATTTCATTTTTGTTGTATATGTTTCTCATATAATATTATTAAGAAAAATAATTTACATTAATAAAATTATATATATAATTAATTAAATATCTTGAAATAATAACAATATTAATTAAATACTTTTTATATATTAAATAACTCATTTTATATGACATTCTTTATAAAATATTTTTTATATTTTTGAAATTAAAAAAATAATAATGTAAATCTATATATACTTTTAATCTATTTTTTCAAGACATAAACTTTTTCTTAAATTTTTACATCATTAAAAAAAATTGTACTTAAAATAATTAATCCCTTTGATAATTAAAAATTAAGATAAAGCTTAATTTATTCAAAACCTTTTAAATAAAATTGAAAAAATGAATGTTCAGTGTGTTCAATCTATATAATATCTTTGATAAATTAAAAATTAAAATAAATAATCCGTTTGATAAATTAAAAATTAAGATAAATCTTAATTTATTCAAAACCTTTTAAATAAAATTGAAAAATGAATGTTGAGTATGTTCAATCTATATAATACCTTTGACAAATTAAAAATTAAGATAAAGCTTAATTTATTCAAAATCTATCAAATAAAATAAAATTGAAAAATTAAATGTTGAGTATATTGAACATATATAATAGTCACAACATATAATGTTGTGTATGTTGAACATATATTTTAATTTTCTATTATAATATTGTACAATCAAAACATTTAAGATTAAAAGAAAATATTTTTAATAGAACTTTCTTTAAATTAAAACAATATTAATTACAAATGAGAATGAATAAAATATTAATTACAAATATTGATAATGAAAACATTAATCATAAAATTTTATAGAGTTCTATAAAGCTTTTACAAGAAAATAGAAAGTTCATTGTATTAAATTTCATCATAGAGTTAATTGTTCCATGTCATCTTTAACTTATTAAACCTTTCTATAAATTACATTACAAATTAGTTGCAAAGAAATAATGGAAAAGAAAAAAGAAGATAACAATAATAACATTAAACAAGACACATATTTATGTGGTAAAATTCTAACAATATGCCAAGGAAACATCCATAGGGAAATATATCGATATTCTTATTGCTCAGAGGTAAAGATTACAATCTTCCCACAATGGGCATACAAAATTTGCATATGCCACTCATGGCTATGCAAGTATATATCATCTTCAACATAACTACCATTGTTATGTGAGTTTCCACCATTCACTTCCTTTGATGGTTGTCACAATTCCAACGATATCCACCTTGACAACAATTTACTTGATACCTTTCTCAAGCCCATTCATCACCTTTTTTTTCAATCTAAGAGATGTCAAACACCACCACAACTTCTCTAACAGTATTAGTTTTGTAAACATGTCTGCACAATTTTCTTGAGTATGGACTTTTTTAAGAGCTACTCCACCTCCATCAATAACCTATCTTACAAAATTGTATTTAGTAGAAATATGCTTGATCTTATTGTGATAAGATGGATTGATAACACTTCAACCATCACATAATACATTTACTTTGTATTGCACTTTTCCAAACTCACCCAATAGACCCTTTAACCAATTTACCTCCTTGCATGCATGTGAGATAGCTATATATTCTTCCTCAGTAGTGGATAACGCAACTATGTTTTGAAGCTTTGACATCCAACAGATAGGTCCTCCTAGAAGAGTAAAGACATAACTTGAAGTAGATATCCTTTTGTCCAAATCACCTCCAAAATCTAAATCAACATAACCACAAACTAATTCATTGCAACCGTTATAGGTGATACAATAAACACTTGTGCCTCTAAGATACTTGGTGTGGAGAATCCTTTGCATTCCATATATGTTGTAAACTTCTGCCAATTCACGACTGCTTTGTTCCGTGATTATAAAGATTTGTGTTAGTTGTCAATCTTTGCTAATTGATAAAAGATTATGTCGATTAATCTGACGGAGATTACAATGTAGTTTGGGTGTTACAAAACTGGGGGAGGAGCTTACAGATGGATGGAGATGTTCTCCATTCTTGGGGAGGGAAGGAAAATGGGTTGAAAATCGATCATGTGGCATGTGTGCCAAGAGATATCTCTATGTAATTGGACCTATATTTTCCTTAGAACTATAATGTTGTGGTTGGTTAATATTCTCTAAGTTTTAGGTTTTGGGTAGGGAGTAAAATGGGAGTCTGTTCCCGAACCATTTTAGATATGTTTTTGTTTGGTAGTATTTCTTGTTATTCAATAAAGGGGTTTTATTGTGCTTGATTATGGAAAGTTTCTTTTCTATTTGAATGTCTAAGTTTCAACTAAGTTATATTTTCATCTCTATAATGACATTGTAGTAGAGTTTGAGTTTTTCCTGCAGCTGAGTGACTACATCAGTTTGGTATCAGAGCCTAAAGATTTGTGTAGGTCTATATTGGTTTGTACCTATAGAAACCGGGGATCAATGTTCCTTGGAGTCACTCTAGATATGCACTTGAAGAAACCTAACATATTTGCATCATTTTGTCTTACCACTGAAGACCTCATTGTTGAGTTAGTTCAAGAAAAGAACTAAGTGTGCTCAAAGGAGAACTATATTGCACATAAGTGCATTATTATTATCTATGGGTAATACATTGACTATGGAAATCCATATTGTGAACAACTCTAAGAGTGTGAGTTGTTGAGAAGCCAAAGAGAGATTGGTTAAATTGTTGCGGAATTAAAAATGGCAAAGGTGAAGCGGGTGAGCCAAGTAGAGGAAGAGTGGACTAGGGAAGAAATACAAGTGATTAGGAAACTAATCAAACAACGTGAAGAAAGACAACAAAGAAAAGTAGAGTTATGAGCCATCAAAAGAAGAATAAGGACATTGGAGAAAGAAGAAAATCATAGAATTAAAACTAAGGAGACTTTAGAGAAGGTATTAGATGTGGAAGTTTTTTTCTACCGAGAAGAAGGACAAGCACTTGAGCAAGAGTGCATAAATACCAAAAATACATGTATTGTTCAGATCATGCAAGAAAGAAAGATTTGAGAGGGGATCTTAGTTGTGGATGTTTTTTCTATCTAGAAGAAGGTGAAGCACTTGAGGAAGAGTCTGCAAAATCCGAGAATGTGTGTTGTTCAGAGCATGCAGGAAGAGGCTAAGAAGATTGAGCATGTAAAGACTTACATGCATGTATGTAATTTTGAGGATAAAAGTGATGTTACTAATTGCATCCCAGAAAAGGTTGTGGAAACCTTGGTGAAGAGCACTAGAGAAGACAATAAGCTTCTAGATAAATACTTCTTAGAGGCTAAATACCTCTCAGAGGAGGATATTATAGAGGATAAAACCATTGAACATAAGGTTGATTGCAAGTTGCAGAAAACAAAGGCCTAGGAGAAGTGGGGAATACGATCTATCTATTGGATATAAAAGAAGGGGACTTCATTCGCAAAATGGATAAACAAGGGACCATTACGAAGAATATTGTCATAGAAACTGAAGTGAAATGTTTCCTGCGTATGGGGAGATTTGACCTCATACAAAAGAGTTTGGTTGTTGAGGTGAACATAGTTTGTGGGGTGAGGATTGTAGAGGAAAATTTGTTGGAACTTCACATACTTAACATATTATCCCAAGTGGGTTGGGATAGCTTAAGAGTGACCGGTCGATGTGAATCATCTATGGAGAGAGTGAAATATTGGATTTGGAAGTTTGGAGTGCATGAATGGGACTCTGTCGAGAGTGAGTAATAGTTTGATAGGTGGAGAAAGTTGAGGAAATTAGAGTGCAATACCTCTAAGACTGGAATTTCAAAAATTTTAAAACAAGGGGAGTATGATGCGTACAATCCTTCACATTACATATATGTTGCCCACTTCTACCAAATCATGGCCACTTCATTCCATGATTATAGGGATATGTGCTAGTTGTCAGTCTCTACTAATTAATAAAATATTTTGGTGATCAATCCGATGGAGATTACGATGTAGTTTGGGTGTTACAAAACTAGGGGAGGAGCTTGTAGATGGATGAAGGTGTTGTGCATTCCACGGGGCCAAGAAAATGGTCTGAAAACTGATCTTGCGACCCATATTCCAAGAGTTCTCTTTGTGTAATTGGACTTGTATTGTCTTTAGAACTATAATGTTGTGGTTGGTCGATATTCTCTGAGTTTTGGGTTTTGGGTAGGGAATGAATTGGGAATTCATTCCCGAACCAGGGGTTATTTTCATATATCTTTTGGTTTGGTAGTATTTCTTACTATTCAATAAAGGATCGTTCTTGTGCCTAAGTATGGAAAGTCTCTTTTCTATCTGAATATCTGAGTTTCGACTAAGTTTTATTCTGTGTATTCATCTTTTCAATGACTATGTAGTAGAGTTTTGATTTTTTCTTGCAGCTAAGTGACTGCATCAATACCGAAGCACTCATTTCACTGCTACTCAATGCTCTCTACCTGGATTTTCCATACATATACTTACAACACCAACTGCATGTGTAATATCCAGTCTTGTACATACCATTGCATACATTAAACTTCCAATACACTAGCATATATATGATCATTTTATTCTTTATTACTAGGACATAAACTTGAAGAAAGCTTAAAATGGGAAGCCAAAGGGATATTTACTGATTTCACATTATTCTTATCAAATCCCATAAGTATCTTATCCACATAGTTCTGTTGCGATAACCAAATCTTATCATGTTTCATGTCTCTGTGTATTTCTGTGCCCAAAAATTATTTTATTGCTCCTAGATCCTTCATATCAAAAGTCCTAGTCAACTGAGCCTTTGACCCACTGATATCAATCATTCTTTTTCTTAATCATATCGTCAACATAAAACACCAAGATAATAAATATACTATTTATAAAAAAATTAAGTAAACACAATGGTCATACACACTTCTTTTAAAATTTTGGCTCACCATGAAGGAATAAAACCTCTTGTACCATTGCATGGGAGAATACTTTAGACCATGCAATGACTTCTTGAGTTTTCAAACAAATCTTCTTTTGCAATCCTAAACAAACCCTTCTGGTTGTTCCATATATATTTCCTCATCCAAACCTCCATGTAAAAATGTTGTTTTAACATCTAGTTGTTCTAACTAAAGATCAAGTAAAGAAACAAGTGTTAATACTACACAAACATAAACAAACTTAACAATTGGTAAAAATATTTCGTGGAAATGAATGCCTTTCATTTGAGAATACCCTTTTTCCACCAGTATTGCTTTGTACCTTTCAACTTTATCATCAATACATTTTTTTAGTTTGTAAACCCATTTGCAACCAACAACTTTCTTGTCCTTTGGGAGAGGTCCCATGTTTTATTCCTCTCCAAAGCATCCATTATCATTATAATCATTTACCCTTTTTAATATAAATATTATATTTAAAAAAAAAATTAAATTAATTAAGTTGTTTCAACCTTAAACCTTTAAATACCCATATTATAACCTTTCACCTTTCATTATAACCATATAGATTTTTAGTGTAAATGAATATTCATATTAAATATATTTTCCCTCTAAATGAATATTCTCACTTTACAAGATTTTGAATTAACCAAAATGCAGCCCTACCATATGGAGATTGTCACTTTGCAATTTTAAGTGATTTTTTAATTTTAATATAACATTCTAGTATGTAGAGATTGTCATTTTGCAATTTTGATATTGTTATAAAAGATTAATATTCTCCGAAATAAAATTTGTTATTATAAAATTCATCAAAATAAGATTGTATGAAATCAATTAGTCTTAAATCTCGATAATGTATTGAAAGATTAAAACGTTCCAAAAAAATTGATTTCAACGTCAAAATGTTGGACAACGACATTAAATTGCTTTTGGGTAAGCTCATTGGAGACCTAATACAATATAGGATCCCTTACAAGTTAGTAGTAGACTACTGTGCTATCTCATCTCATTTCAATAGATATGAGACATTTATAGTGATAATAATAAATAATACTAATACTAATAATCTAATTTTAAGGTCATGACCAAGCTAAACATCAAATTGGTGTATGAGACCTCTTTGTTTGTGGGACAAGGTTAAGCTCATTGGAGACCTAATACAATATAGGATCCCTTACAAGTTAGTAGTAGACTACTGTGCTATCTCATCTCATTTCAATAGATATGAGACATTCATAGTGATGATAATAAATAATACTAATAATAATAATCTAATTTTAAGGTCATGACCAAGCTAAACATCAAATTGGTGTATGAGACCTCTTTGTTTGTGGGACAAGGTACTCCTTCCGCTCAACAATTTGACTGGTAAATGTTGAAAATTGTAATTTGAGTTCGTTATCTTACCCTAATGGCCATACCATTAGAGGAAAGTTGTGCTATGTGTACTATATATACATTATTGATGTACATATTAATTGAATTGGCTTCATGCCTTTTCTTCCCGTTTTCTATGCCTTCTTGATTTTGTTAGTTATTTACTTTCTTAGCTATATTCTTAACGGGGTATCAGAGCACTATAGTTCTTAGTTCCTAGTAGCACCATGGTAGATGAAATCTGAATTGATGAACTGAGGGTTTGTTCATGTTGTTGGTCGAAGAAGTCGGTTTGAAAGTGCTCATTTTTATGTTTCCACATGCAGAGGTGCCGCCAAGAGAGCCAGAGCCGCTAGAAGCTCATGGGATTGTGATGGTCAAATGGTTGATCATTTTGCGCGTACTGAAGAACGTAGAGAAGAAGAGATGCGAGTTTAGTGAAAGGGTCATCCGTCTGTGTGCATGGAGACCCGACCGAGTTTCATTCAGTTGAAGAGCCACCGATTTTGAGCCGAAATCTATGGGATTGATGAGTGGCCAGAATCCCAATCCACCCGTGGATGATGGCGGTCTCTTGGATGATGGAGGTATTCTAGCCACACATGCAGGGGAGACACAATGTGGCAGAAAAGAGAAAATATAGTTAATTTTCGCCTAAATTGTCATACGAAATAGGGAATTTGCATGATATACGATGTGAAATACCCACTACACAAATTCAATCTTCTTGCATCATATGGATAAGCCAAGACATATGAAGGTGAAAAGAAACTCCCACCATCAAAATTGGTGTTTATGGAGTGGCCTGCTTTGGATATACTATTGAGAAGAACCTGTTTGTTGATTAGGGAGTTTGACTGCCTAGATTTTCCTAGATTTCTCTTTCCCAAAGGAAGCTCTCATGGAATACGGAAGTGGGCAGAAAGTCAGACTAAATGCAATTTTATATTTTCATCTTAGAATTTACCTACGCTAGGCAGAGCACCAATTTCATTCGAAGTTAGACTTTATTTCATTGGAGAATGCATGCGGGCTGAGCTTTGCAACGGATGCCTCAATCGTTATTTTTACGCACTCTAACTTCGAACTTTATTCTGTTCCAAAGGAGCACTCATGTGAGGAGTTCTTTGTCGTGAAAAAGTACCTTCCCTCCTTTGTGACCATTCAATTCTTGAGTGTGTTTCTAAACTAGAGGAGATTCGATCTGGTGATCAATCTCGTGGGAGAGAGAATACATCATGACTATATTCTGAAGCGAAGATCGTGGAGTATTGAACGATGATTGGCTGGAAATGAATGATGCAGTAAATTATTTGAGGTAATACTTTAATGTGAGTTTTTATATTTAAAATTGATTACCTTATATATCAAAGGAAAAGGACAACGCTTCCAAGAAAGTCAAATCTTGGAAAGGGTGGCTATAAAGCCACATACCCCTAGTTTGGGTGATGATGCTTCGTGGAGATTATTGTATGCCAGATAGATCCATCATTGTGGGGTAAAAGCCATTATCGAGAGGAATGGCATTGGATTGTGTGCCCATAATTGTTGTTGTTTGCAGAAGAGAAAATCGACCAGAATTTGAGGTCATCTCATTGCTTCCAGGTAGCAAAGCGTCTCCTGTGAGAGAGGATTTACAAGTGGAGCCTATGTAATTAGAGATCAAGCCAATGTCTACAGAGATTTACATACACATCATCAAATATTTTAAAGAATAATTTAGCTCTTGCAATCTGGACTTGTGTCTGTTCAGAATTTTCTGATTTGCAATTTTTGCAATTTGTGATACTTATTAGTGTTCCTTTTGTAAGTATCAAATATTGAATTGAATTATGATTGTAATTGGGTGCATTTGTGGTTGAAGCCAACACCCTTATGTTGAGATTAAAATTGTTGAGTTGGATTATTGTAAAAGGGTGGAAATGAAAGAAGCCCTCTTTCCATTGATAAAGTTGGACATATGAAAGATCATTGTTTCGACCTTCATTCATGTATGCATTGTGGAAAGCATACACATTATGGTCAAGGGAATTTGAATCACTTGTCCCTAAAAGGGGGGGAATCTAAAGTTTTCAGTCATGTTCCAAGTTTGTTTTAGAGCTTGTGAACATATGATCAAGTATGCAGCCTAGTTCCTGGTATGCATCAAAATTGTCCAATTGGATCATTATAAAAGGGTGGAATTGCAAGAAGCCCTCTTTCCATTGATAAAGTTGGACATATGAAAGATCAGTGTTTCTATCTTCATTCTTGTATGCATTGTGGAAAGCATAAACCTTATGGTTAAGGGAATTTGAACCACTTGTCATTGACAGGGGGAAATCTAAAGTTTTCAGTCAGGTTCCAGGTTTGTTTTAGAGTCTGTGAATAGATGATCAAGTATGCAGCCTAGTTCCTAGTATGCAGCCTTGTTCCTGAACACACAATCATTTTATTAATTGGTTTGTTGTTGATAGTTTGTGGTCAGATTGAAACCACCAATTAAGCAGAAGACATGAGGTTCTGCTTGTTTTTTAGCTCTTGATAGTTTGTGGTCAGCTTGAAACCACCAATTAAGTAGAAGACATAAAGTTCTACTAGTTATATTTTCAGAGAGCATCAACAACATTTGTAGTTGTTGATTTATGTACTTTTCTTGGTTAGTTTATGGTCAACTTAAAGCCATTTCATTTAGTAGAAGACATTAGCTTCTGCTAGACATTCGGTTTGTGGTCATCCTGAAACCACCAAATTGGTTTGTGGTCATCCTGAAACCACCAGATTGGTTTTTGGTCATCCTTAAACCACCAATTTAGTAGAAGCCTTCATCTTCTGTTATTTTTTCATAGTTTAAAGAGGATCTTAAGCCCTCTTAATATTCGCTTGACACATTACTAATTGTCAAGAAGTGGCAATTTTTCAGGCAAGAACGAACTTATGGTTAAGGGGGGATGTTGAAAACTCTAATCTCAGTTTGTTATCTTACCCTAACGGTCATATCGTTAGAGGAAAGTTGTGTTATGTGTACTATATATACATTATTGATGTACATATTAATTGAATTGGATTCGTTCCTTTTTTCATCTGTCTTCTTTGTCGTCTTAATCTTGTTAGTTATTTATTTTCTTACTATATTATTAACTGTAAAGTCTACGGAGGTATACATACCCTACCCCCTTTGGATTTGAACTTTCTCAACACTGCCTGTCAAACATTTTTTAACAAATAAATTACGTTTTAAGAAACTACTAATAAATTTTACTCTAGTTGCAACATCAATACCATATCAGAGGAATAAGTCAGCTTGTTCTGGTACGTGCAAATTTGTAGCTACTTTTTTATTGGTTTGGTCAGTAGACGATACAATAATATTTCCTTATCTCCCCCCGCGACCCCGTCAACACATCTATCATGCCCATCTTCAACATTGCTCTCCCAAACTTATTTATCCAAATGGACGGATACTTGGAATTTATCTTCACCATTCTGGAAGTGGATGGATTCAACATAAATGTTTGATCATAGGTCAACACTCCACGCTTTAATTGAAGATCCAAGTAATATTTCTCATCTTAACATGTGGGTGTCAAATTCAATGGCATGGTGGGATCGAAGTTTGAATTAGAATTAGGTTTTGAACATTTGGCTTTGAGCGCCAAAGCAAATCGAGGATCCATACTAGGGTTTTGATGACCTATTCCACCGAAATTGTAAATCTTGTTTGCGCTGAACGAAGAACAATGAAAAATCTCGATAGAGTGCTTCCCTAAAAATTAATAAAAGATTAAGTTATATTAAAGCATGATTATGATGCAAAACTCTGATAGAGTGCTTCCCTAAAAATTAATAAGAGATTAAGTTATATTAAAGAATGATTATGATGATGGGATGACATGCATTAAATTCAATCAATCAATGATATGGATGCTTATAATACTTAATTACTATATACCTAGTGACCATGTCTTCCTCAGACATATGTTTTGCAACAAATTTTTGTGTAGTCAATTTACATTGAATTGTGGAGCAGGTATATTCCCTGGGATGTCTGATGTTCTAGATATCCTTTCATCTCTTCGTCCTGCTTCCACCTCCCAAATTAATCCTCAACCCTGTGCTAATATGAAATATCATCAATATGTATACCGATATAGTTATAGTCTTGAATATCAACAACCATACCTGTATTAGATGGGAGTAGAGAATATGTATATTAAAGATTAATCACCTAGTGGGTGCTATCTCTTATAGTGAAGGCAAGGATGTCTACATAGGACACTACATTCGGGCATTGGGTTTCCAATATTGACTTTTATTCATCAATCACTTCCAACCTGCGAAGGCTCAGATTGTTTTCTGATGAATCTTTATTTGCTTAATTTTGCGGTGTGGGATCAATTAGGATTGACCCATTGCAACCCTAGAAGCATATCACATCAATTTTCTATTTATCTTATGAAATTGATGTATACCACTATGTGTGCAAGCATTGATATACTTACTTTGACAAAGTAGTCATGGAAATTGATCCTAAAAGATCTTTTAAAGACTATGGTTAAGTTTTTAAAGAATTAGTTCATTAACCATTTAGATTGAAGAAAGATGAAGAATTGATGAAGTAACATGGCAGCCATAATAAGATATACAGATCTGGAAATAAGCACAAACAATCAGCAAACCATAACAACAAAAGTTGTTAACGGAGTTCGACAATATTGCGTACGTCTTCGAGCCTTTGTCTCAGTGGGTGAGGCTTTCTTATTTCTCTTCAAAGCTTCAAAAGTACATCAGAAAAATGTCAAATGGAATACAAACTGATCTGGATGTGTTCTACTAGATCTCAAGAACCCACCACAATTGACAGCACTAAAAACGGATGAACGAAGCTCCTGGAAATGGCACGCAAAGTTTCTCTCTTCAATAGCTTCCCTGCATAAAAATGGCTTTGAATGACAAATTCCTCATCATTTATCCTTCTCTAAACCTTTATAAGGATGCCAAGAACCTTTGGTTTATATAGGCTTGAAGTTGGCAACAACCTCCTAACTTACCCCCAATATCTAGCCTCAAAAAGAGCTCCATATCCTCTAATAATGGACAAAATCTTCCAAAACTGGCTGAAAAATCAATAAAAATCATATAATATAGTTTTAAAACCAAATATTTGGGCAAATTTGGGAGCAACCCCCGAATTTCAGCCCCTGGTCCTATGGTGCAGTTCGATGTGGCCGAGGGCTAGCACACTCCTAGTCCTTAGCTCCCTAGACTTGGCCCTTGGTCATGTGGCTTGGCCATATGGCCGCCACATTAGCCTCCACGTGCCCCAAATCCATTAGGCCTTGGTCGTTAGCCCCTGGTCAGACGGGGCTGGCCTCCATCAACCAGGGCTTACCCCTAAAATGTTGCCCCTGTCAACTCATAATATATATGTGCCAATTTCAAACCAAGTCACACCCCTAGCCTGGTCAGTCCGTCAAAGGTTACAAAGACTTTGCAAAGCCCGTGAGGTCAGGGGTTCGAATCCCCCCGGCCCATAACAAATTTTTACCTAGCCAAACTTGGGAAAATTTAGGGTGCCACATGGCACCCTGTGATTGGGCCACATGTCACCCTAGGATTGGCCTGTACTGCTGATGCAACAACCCAGTAAGTTGCCCAGTCAACCTGCCACGTCATTCGTCATAGAGCCCAGTGATATGCTATGTGTCACTGCCACGCCAGCCTGTCGTACTGCCATGTGTCAGTATATACTGCCACATCATCCACCATACATTCCAGTCACCCACCACGTGTCCACCTATTATTAGGCCATGTCACTTTACAGACTGCCATGTGTCATCCGTACAGTGACACATGTCAAATCCATACAATTCCAACTCAACCCAAAAGTGACGAAACCAAGTGACACATGTCACCTCCTGGTGATGCCACATCAGCATGATGACATCACCTGTCATACCTGCTGACGTCAGCATTGACTTTGACCCAGTTGACACTTTGCATGTTTGAGATTTCGGCCAGAACATGATAACTTTCGCATATGGTGTCCATTTGAGGAAACAATTATATGGCCAAAATCAGTGCGACGAGATGGACGCAATGGCACTTGTTTCAAATGATTCCTAGAAATTTGATTTTTAGGCCTTCTTGGACCCATTTTGGTTCTTGGATCCATTTTGGATCAGAAATGCATCCTAATGAGAGAATTTGCAATGCTAGGATTTTCTTTCACTGCTTTCGCCACAACTACACTTACAATTTCCTCCACCTCTGGCCACCTATGACAGTAGTAACCCACCTTTAACCCATTCGGATTCATTATTGTTAGAGGAGGAGATATCATTGTTACTATAAACACTACAGCATTAACGAAACCCTTTGAATTATGAAAGGACGTGTAATATCTTTTTAAGTATATCGTTAGGGAGATGAGAAGGAAATGGGGAAGATTCCACTTGAATATGATCTCCATGGATAGTTGTTCCTAGGGAGATGAAGAGCATGCAACGCGAAGTATTTCGCCTACGATATCAATTTCAAGAAGAAGTGAAGCTTCCAGGGCTCCAAAAAGGCCTTCACCTTCGTCGAGAACTAACTCGACATCGAATCTGCGATGAAGAATTATAAGCTAGCAAAGCTCCCAATTCCATTGTCCGCTCATTTTTAATGAAAAAATATCGAATGCGCATATTTGTGAAATTCAAATCTGAAAACCTAGTCCCTTTACTAAATTCAAAATTCAAAACCAGGCTCCTTTAGTAAATTCAAAATTCAAATGATCATGGCATCAATGCGCACTATATTGGTCACCCATTCATATCCTATATCCTAGGGGCACATTCTGATGGCAATCAATGGATGGGAATATGGGCACATGCGATTGTGATGGAGTATGTATGGATGGGATAAAGCTCACCCGAAAAATCTAGCAAATTCGATCGAATGCGAAAAATGGATGGAAATTGTAAATCTTATTGGAATATGATAATTACTCCCTTTACTTATTTTTGGAGTTAGCTAATTTTAGACAGTTCTAAGTTTAGAGAGTTCGAGAAGAGTTTTAGTTAGTTCCAGTTAGTTGAAGAAAGATCTAGAAGAGTCGAGTCCTATCATTAGTAAGTTTTGTGTATTTAACTATCTCTTGAGAAGCAATGAAATGATGAATCAAGTTTTAGAGTTGCAACTCTTGAGTTCTGTCTTGTATTCTATTTTTGTGTGTTTGTGTTGAGTTCATACAGCTGCGGTTGTTATGAATTTTCCCCTCCTCCTTCAAAGTGATATCAGAGCCATTGCCACGTTCCTTCTTTGCCAAGAAAGTCGTTCCTTCCTTCTTTAATTGTCGTCACAACCAAGAGAGAAGTTGTTGGTTCCTTGCTTAATTACAACTTCCCTAATTACAAGAACCAACCTGCCTTTCAAATTTACCTTTCCTATGGTAAATTTCGTGTAAATTTATTAATATTATCAACTTACACGGGGTATTGTGGTTCTTTTGGGTATCAATGCAAATCAGATTTTATGGAATAAATATGGTGATTTTTAAACATGCATGGTATATTTTTTCCATTATCTTAATTTTAAAGGAGGTCCGTGAGATTTTTCTTTTGGCATCCATGCTTAAAAACACATTTTTAGGGTTTTTTTCGTAGTAAAAGTTACAAAAATTTTGTCTTTTGGTTTCGAGGTATTAATAAAAACATGGCTTCAAGCAGTAGCCTTGCATAGCCATAAATCTCCATTCTCACAAGGTGTTGACATTTTGTGGTGAATTTGACTAAATTTGGAGTTATTAGCATGGATTTTGCAGTGATTCTTATCTGCCACCACCTCCTACTTTCTCTGGTAAAAATTATGAGTTTGGGGCTATTAAGATAAGAACCAGACTATCTGCAGAAGATTTATGGGATATTTTTTTGAATGGGTTTGAATAGCCCTCAAATAAGGAATCCTATGAGACCATGATTCAATATCAAATGGATCAACTCATAGCAAATAAGAAGGATGATGCAATAGCATTGTTTCTCATTCAACAAGGCTTGGATGAGAGCATTCTTCCCAAAATTGCAGAGGTAACCAGGTCCAAAGAAGCTTGGGATATTCTAGAGATGGAATACAGTGAAAGGGGGAGAAACATCGATCAATGTCAACATGATCCATAGAGTGTTGTAGTTGTTGATGAAGAACCTATTAAAGCAAAAGAGAATAAACAAGATATGAAGAGTACAATTGTCCTGAACACTGTAGAGAAATTTGTTGAAGAAATTGCAAAACAAAAAGGTGACTTTGTACAAGATGCATAGCATGAGCATGGTAAAGAAAGTGAAACCCACTATGAAATTGAATTTGAAGACGAAAATGAAACTACCTTTGCAGCAATAGAAAAATGTGAGGAGAATCTAGCAATGAAAGTTGTTGAAGACATAAATGAGGCTAGAGTGAATGTTGAATTTTATGTTCAACTAGAACTTCTTAAGGAGTGGCTTGCAAAGCCCAAGTATGATGGAGATGAAAGTGATTATGGAAAATTTGTCATAACCACAACAGAAGAAGAACCAGATAAACAGGAAACCATAGAATTTGTTGAGGTTATTGTATTAGTGGAAGAGGATATGGAAGAAAATAAAGATGGTTTTGATCTTACAGAGGTTGATAGAAATGTTAAATCAGCAGTAGCTAAAGTACAAGCAAATGCAGAATAAGAATTGGATGAAGAAGACAAAGATGATGAAGAAATATTGAAGAAGACAACCAAAGCAACACAGAAGCCGAAGAAGGAGAAAAAATATGCAGATTATAAAGTTTGGAGAAAAAAGAAGAAAAAACATGTAGAGCATAGAGAGTACAAGATACAACAACAGAAGTAAAGAAGGTAAAACAAGTGTTTTTAGTTTATCTCAAGTGTTGTAAGCCTAGATGAGACTTGTAACAGTAGGCCATCATGTTATGGATTTTGTAAGCTAATGCAAACCCCCTACCTCTGCCTCGACAGGGTCCGTTGACCTCCCGGTCAAGGATCGTTCTTCTCTCAATCGAGTTGAAGCAGCTCTTCGATTCCATGCTAGAATCCCACGGAAAAATATCCACAGGTCCTTCTATTGAACTCATCTCAGACGGATAAGCACTAGGCCTGAGCTCCCTTCACGTGACCACAACCCTGTGACCACATGCCTACAAAATAGGTGCATCACGTTTCGCGATATCGAGGCTTTTCATTCCAAGACACCCGACTCCTCCAAGTCCCGAAAACCCCAAAAAGGGCTTAACGGTCCTTAGCTCCTCCCTTGAATCCTCTTGATGTGACCCTCGGTTGTGACTTGGGGTCCAACTTTTTGGCACATCAGGACTTCACGTATCAGGGATTCCCGATGTGATTCACCTCTATCCTCCCGACTTCTAAAATGTCGAAATTCTCCCATGTCAGATCAACAGATCCTGATGCTCCAAGATCCGACGGTCCAGATCTTCTCTTTCGCGAAGTCAGAGCTTTGCGACTCAGAACTTTGGGATGGTTCTCTCCTACGAACCTCTGACTCCCGAAATGCCAAATTTTCGATGCTTCAGATCGACGACCCACAACCTGACTTGATCAATGACCCCAATTTGATGTCATGAATTCGCCTTTCGTGAGTTTGGTCCTTAGCTCCTTGCAAATATTTCGATGCCCGATTCCACGAACACCCTAATCTGCTGCCACCTGTCACCTCCAACAATGGACGGTTCCGATCTAATCGGGACTATCGAGACTTTGACGAGTCCACTCTTCCATACAATATTGAAGGCTTTAACCGTCAAGTATCTTCCTCCAGATCCAACGACTGTTGATCCACGCGCTCCCAGATTTGACGGTTGAGATCTGCTTCCCTTGCACGCTCCCCTGGTTGTTTGAACATGAAGTTTAACGGTCCAGATCTTCCTTTTGTAGCTAATCTAATGGTTGTCGATGCTCCTCCTCCTGAGCTTTGTCACCTTTCTTCCTAGACTTGGAAGATTTTGATGCTTCGAAGGTCTCGGCCTTCGATTGTCCTTCTACGAGCCCTGTTCCTTTGTGGCTCGCCTGCATTATGCAAATGTTATCCTTCCTGAGATTTTTTTGAGGCTTGGAATTCAGAGAGTCTCAGCCTACTACTCCTTTATGTTGGAACTTTGTGCACAAAAGAATTATTCCTCCTAATCTTACGGACTTGAAACATTTCGCTTCTCTACACACTCTTTGTGCTCGATCGGCCTTCAACTGGATATCTTTCAACACTTCGTCTGAGTGTTGGCCTGGTGCACTCCTTGCATAGGTCTTCCTCCAGAGTGTTCAACAACGCTGTTTCCTTGCACTTAAACTACTCGAACCTCGAAGGTCTTTGTCCCTTCTGTCCTTCAAAGAGATGTAAGTGTCCTCCTGGAAACCTCCTGCTCAAGCACGCCTTGCTGAGCCAACAGAGTATTCAGTAACACTGTAAGTGTCTCCTCTATGACACTTCTCTTATCTCCGAACTCGAAATAGAGTTCTCCTTGTGCACTCTTTGCACTCACTCAATGCCCTCCTGACAGAGCTTTATAGAATACTCAGTGATTATATCTTCTCCATGTGCCTTCCTCTGCAAAGTCTCACCTCCAAGGTATTCAGTAACCTTGAGGCTTCCCTCTTGATTTTATGATTCCTCTGGTGAGCCCTCCTGACACGTCTTTGCCCGAATTCCACAGAACTCAGGTTTGCACTCTTTGCACTGGCTTACTGAGTCCTCACTACTCTGTCATGCAACCTCTTGCATGAAGCACAAAGAACCCAAACTGAAAATTAAAGAAACTCCTGAATAGATGAGAAATTCTATCTATCCCTACAGATGGAATCTAACATACATCTACAACATATGCACATAAAAGAATAAAAGACATTCATTCAAATACACACAATACAATATGCAGGAAAAACTGCTCTGTTTGTATTAATCTCATAATGTATGTTTACAATATGTTCAAAGATCAGATTGCAACAAAGTATCGACTCTCTATCCTCTTCTCTTTTTCCAAAAACTAACTAAATTCTAGATACAAAGATTTGTTTACAAAAGAGGGGCTCCTCAAGATCTTCCCTCCAAGCTACCTACTCTCATTAATTTACATTAATTTACAATCAATGGTTGTCTAGTCCGAATCGGATCTAGATATGCATCCTTACAAACATTTAAATCAAAATTCAAATTTTGAAATGAGGGCTTACGCCTCTCTCTCCTCCATTGAATGTGTGCTTGATGTGTTGGTTGGCTGGCGCGTTGCTGGGTGAAGCGATGCTCCTGCATCATACTCCACTACTGTGAAAAATTCATGAGCTCCTGCTCATGAGCTTCCCAGTTCTGTTGTTGAAATCCACCTAGATCCCAAACTGTTCTTTGGAGCTATCCATATGCTCTACTGATTTGTTGTTGTTGTTGTTGCTTATTCCCTGCTGCTCTTGTAGGCTTCCTTCTGCTCATCTTCCCTTTGTTGACTACTTATTGCGCTGACCTCAACATCAACCTTCTTATCTCTTCAACCACTTCTTCCAATTGCTCCAATGGTTGGCTCTCTTTATGCAGTCTCCTTAGCTGCACTTCTTCCCTGCAAATGGGTAGATCAACTTGATTCGTCTTGCAATTTTATCCATCTCTTGTGGCCTTAGATTTTCACTCTGCTACAAAGTTCAGCTCTACAATCTCATCACTGAGTTGTTGCTCAGCTTCTCTTTCTGACAGCTTTGCTTCTGCCAGTTCTCCTGCTGGCATATCTCCAGCTTATTCCAGTTGCTCCTTGGGATGGTATTCTCCCTCTGTCTCCAACCTGATCTGTTGGATGTGCATGCTCTGCACTGTCACCCTTCTCTCTAGGGCTTCCAATTCTTCACAGAGACCAGAAAAATATATGATGTATGCTTCCTCTTCTTCCACTTCTACAGCCTCCAGTACTGCAATTACCTCATGTTCAGCTTCCTACCTGAAAATTTTGAGCAATTCTACAGAATGATCTTCTCCTTTTGCTGGGAAAAACATCAGTGTCTGCTCCTCCTTGACAGTTTCTGTTGGGTATCCTTCTGCTGATGTTGCATCTGCAACACATTCTCTGGCCTCAACTGGGCTGCTTGGTAGGAATACTTTAATTCCTCCAATGATCAAGATGCATTTCTAATCCTCCTTTGTCAGCATCCCTCATTGATCCCAACTCACCTCTGAGTCCATCAGACTATCAGACAGTCTCATCTCCTCTCCCTTGCCCACCTGGCAATATGGGATTTTTGTCCTGCCCATCTGGCAGTCTCTGAGATCCTTCTTGGGTCTCTTCTCCTCTTCTTCACTGAGATTCTTCCCAGCTTCTGGCTCACATACATGAACCGTGTCCTCTTCATCTCTGAGGTTTTCAACATGCCTCAACCATCTCCTTAACAGCCTTTGTTTTCCTCTGGCCAACAATTTCTGAACGGGCCACTTCACCTTATTCTTCATGGGCCACTCATATACCCAATGCATCTTTGCATCTTATTGCATTTTAAATGCAAGCTTCTCCATTTGTGCTCTTACCTCGTTGAGCTCTTGGCCTATCTCAGCCTTACTTCTCTACTGGTGATCTTCTCTTGTACCACGTTCATGGCCTTCAGTAGACATCTTCTTCTTCCCCATCTGCCCTCCTGGAAAGTCTGTTGTTCACTCTACAACTGAGAGCATTATGTTGGCATCCCTACATAATTTTTTCTTTTAAAATGACAAATGACAATTCCTGTAGCTGCCTATGCCTCACCCTGTAAATATTTCTATTTGAAGGTGACTATTTGATTGTAAAAAGGATGTTTTGATTGTTCCTATTTATTTTTTATCTTGCATTTTTGTGCTTCATTCATGACTCAAAGCATGAATGAAGCATCAAAGCTTAAAATCGTATTGCAATTTTATCTAAGGCTTGGTCTTTAAAAGTGTCAATGTGCTTACACCTCTTTTAATGAACATTGTTTTGCTTTGAGCTTATCATATATCAAATTTTGAGGTGCTCTTGGAGTGTAATCTTATACTTTGGATCCTTTGTAAATATACCAAAAATCGTTTGGTGTTGGTTTGCAAAAACATATCCATTTTTTTTAAACCTTTGCAAATCAAATATATTCATTACTTGTCACGGGAATTGATCACATTACGATCATACCCTATACTTCGTTTTTAGCTGGCAGGTCGAAATGACAGGCCTCTCATGACAGATCAAGGTCTAGAGTTATGCTCTGTATCCAAGATGTTTATCACTAGAAATGCCCGAATTTCATGTGTGAAACCCTTATGCTTATATTATGGTTTCCCTGGTGTGTTCCTAGTTTTTCTTCCATTGTTTTAGCTCGGGTTTTCCTCTATCACTGCTACCTCATAAGAACATAGTGAGTTTGGGTCGCCTTTGTTACCATCTGTTCGAACCCTTATGGCCCCTGTCGTTCAGTTCAAGCCAAAATTTGTTGTTGTATGATGATGCGAGTGAGGATCTTAAGAGCCTAGGCTGGGTTATGTTTATTAAGAAATTCCAGGGTTATAACTTGCAAGCAGCCAAAGAATTTTCCCTTACCTTTGATGGATGCATAGCCAAAGTGGGTGATATTCAGTTGGAGATCACCGAATAATTTATGAGCGAAGCAACAGGTTTACCTGCCACTGGTCAAAAGTGGTTTAAAAATTTGAAGTTGGATGAAATACCTTGGATTATGTTCGCCACCTCCCAAAAAATCGAATGCTATGACAAAGGTATTACAGTCTACCTACTCAAGGTTAGATGGCATTGTTTGTTGGACGTTTTAAGACAATTTGTTACCTGTGAAGGCCATTATGGCTTGGTCTTCCTTTATCACATGCGTTTGCTCATGCATTTGATTGGCTTCCATTTAAACATGTCGTTTTACCTGCTAAGAAGTTTGTATAAGATGTCAAAGAGATACAAAACGCATAATTTGGATTCAAGACTCTTCCATCATGGTCTGATTAAATTATTGTTAGTTCATCATTTGAAAACACTTGGTGATGATTGGGATGATTTCATAATTCGTAATGGCTTTGTTATAGTAGATCCTATAGAGACCCCTGTGGTGGATAAAAATGTGATAGAGAAACCTCTCGGGCTCTCAAGTGTTAGGCTAGATTTCTTGTATGAAAACCCTCATGAAAGGGCATTGCCCGATCAGCCTTTGTGTGAGCAACCGGATGTTGGTTCTAGGGTTATTAAAACTCCTGAGCACGAACAAATTGTTTTCCCTAATCCCATTGTAAAAACCAACAACAAGCTCCCACGCAAACAACCAAAGAAAAATCAAGAAATAGGGTTTTGTAATAAGAGGGTTGGTCATCTTATTTCTAGGAGTCTGCGAAATAAATCCAAAGCTCATGTGAGCTTGATCGAATCGATCAAGATCCATGAGGAGTCTGACTCCAAGATTGAAAGGTTTCCGGCAGAGGAAGATCAAAATTGTTCCAAACCAGATCTTAATCAACCATTCGATTATGTAAATAATCTCCCACCGTGTTTAAAAGATAGTAAAGGGTTCAGAGGAATTAAGCTCGGTCAAAGGCCAACAGTGGATAGCAATGATGTTTTACCACACAGTTACACGTTTCCCCAATAGATCGCCCCTATTGTTCCTTGGGAAATTTGCATGCAGTGGATAGGGAAATACTACACAGACATCCCTATTCTCCAAGCGAGGATCAAAGCTCTTATGACTCACAATGAGTCCTTGACAAATGAAAACCGTGAACTCAAAGCCAGTGCACAAAGACAAGCAAAACGTTTGAAAAGGACAGACAATATGATTATAAAAAATGTTGAAAGTGTCAAGGCCGTGATCAATTCTGAGATGTTGTGATTCGAATTTCATTATTAGTTGAATGGTAAGTTTGGTTTTTATCATAGTTATGATTTTTGTTATTTTTACAATCAATCTAGATCAATTTAGATTTTTGTTACAAATAATAAGACTGGCTACAGAATCGAGAGATTCTGTAGCCAAGTAAATTTTTCATATAAAATTTAGAATTCTTAGTTAATAAAATATTTGACTTGTCCATTTCGTTTTTTCAGGATGAGATGTATCTGATGCTGATTTAATATGACGGAGCATGTTGGACTTAGTTTATCTTCTTTTTTCTTATTTTGTAATTATGAGAAGATTCTCATAAATTTTGAAGATTTAGTATGATCACGAGTGGTTCTAAGCCCTCTATATATGTAACTCGTAGATCTTTTTGAGATATTATCCTATCTTAGAAGATAGGAAGTTTATCCTTCATAAACTCTTTAAATACTCCATATTTTGTAAGGAAAATCATCTTGGCTGAGGGCAGAAGATGGACGAGTGACTCAAAAAACGTAATGAAACAACATATATGCATTTTGGATTTAGCCTTTTGTTAATGATGTTTTCATTTATGTTTCGTTTATCCTAATACGTTAATAGGTCTGATAGCTTTAGACTTAAGGATCTATTATGTGTAGGATGTTTATATTATGAATATCGTCTGTAATCTGCTACTCAAAAAATAAATGCTGTGATCATATCCCCAATTAAAGTGATTGGATTTATCTTTAAGTTTTAATTGAATGATGAAATGCATAGGTTACTTTCATATTTATTTTGCTGTATGTAACACACCCACTATCATAATTTTTAAAAACTTTGGATTAATCTCCCACAAGTGAGAAATCTCCAGAAAACCAACATTTGCGAAATGCCAACCCCTGGTTAAATATCGGGATTCGAGGTTTCTAATGTCAAAACCCATTCACCCCCCCCCATGACTCGCGATCCTCCAAATTCCGATGCGCTCCTCACGCATTAGCTCCCCAGGCCAAGCCTGCGGTTCACTGCCTTTACGGCCGTGGTCTTACCTCCTTTCGGGGCAACTCCTATTGGAGTTTCGGGTTTTCTGATGTCGCAATTCACGAGTCCTCGAAACTCGCGATTCTCCGATCCCCGATATGCCCATAACGCATTAGCCCTCTAGGATAGCTCCGTTCTCATGTGACCAACTACCATATGTCCGCAGCTCTATAGCTACCCATCGGGGTTTCGGGGTTTATGATGTCGTGATGCACAAGCCTTCGCAAATCTTGATTCCCCGGTCCCCGATGCCACTTGGCGTGGACTCACGGCCAAGCTTTATCTTCCGACATCTGTCCCTTGTTCTGGCGCCTATGGCCCACACTCCTTATGATGGCATGGAGTGACACCTGTCCTCCACTGGAGTGCTATGACTAGGGGACCGTCGTGTTTCGAGATTTCGCTATTTCCTCCTGTCGTGAGTTTCTTGTCATCGAAAATCCCGAATTGCTGAACCCCGATCCCTCGGGATCTTCTGACATGCGTCCTCGTCATGAATGGCTCGGATCTCATCGGGAAATCGCGGATCGCGATTTCTTGTTGCACAATTTCCTTATCGTCGAAACTCCGATGAACAAAACTCTGAAGGCACCCGATCCTTTGCCACTTGTCCTCGCGGATGGACGGCCCGGATTGATTCTTGGGGTTTCGGGACTTATGATGTCCTGGTTCTCATGGCATCGAGAACTCCGATTTTCCGATGCGTCAAACTCCGATAGCGCCTTGATCTACGACACATGTCCCTCAGATGGACGACTCAGATCCTATCGGTAAATCGCGTATCGCGATTCCGTTATGTATGAGTCTTTTGTTCCGGAAACCCCAATTTCCCGATCCCCGACTTTACGGGATCTCCTGACACGCGTCCTGCACAATGGACGGTCCATATCTGATCGGGAAATCGTGTATCACGATTTCAATATGTAACGGTTCTATACTCCCTAAATCTCCGATGGTAAGAATCTCGACGCCTCCCAAATGCTGACACATGTCCTTCCGAGATCAACGACTAGGATCCGTTCTCGGGATTTCGAGGACCACAAGGTCTCGATTCTTAGACTCAGCAAAACCCCGGTGACCCTGTTGTCCCGATGACTTCTCCAGGATGTTGACAAGTGTCCTTCCGAGATCAACGGCTAGGACTCTTCTTCTGCACACTAGAGTTTAACTCCGACGCATCTTCTCGAGATCTGACGGTTGTCGAGGATATGATCTAAGATCCGACGGTTCAGATCATTTCCTCGCATGCCTACCCTTGCGCTTAACCCCTGCGCAGCTTCTCCAGATCCAACGGCTGACGGGTAGTTGGACCGAGATCTAACGGTCCAGATTCATTCTTTTGGATCTTGGAGTTTACGATCACAATTTCTCGTTGCTCACGATGATATAGGGAAAAGGGGAAAGGTATGTAACACCTGCGTTACTTTCGTCAATATAATGGTCGTGGATGACTATGGACCCTCCGACGAGATCTCATCCATCGACTTATTTATCGCACAACACTACTATCTTGGAACCTCAATAGGATCATTCTTCCTCGTACAGGGTTAATAAGGTTTGTGCGTTCGAATCCTTATTCTGGGTTCTGGGTGAACCTTTCCGAGGAGGGAATCTCTGTGAAGAGATCCTCACCGGGTCATTCCCGGGAGTAGATAAAGGAATACAACTTCCCGAGGTCAGCTGGGCATGGTTAGCTTCATTTTATTGACGTAATTCGTGCATGATATCCTTTGTAATAAGCATATATCAACTTATTCGTATCAAACACTACGCGGACACTCGTATGCTGTAATTCTTCACAATTT
>ML792050.1:137781-175910 GCA_009831015.1 Picea engelmannii
CCAGTCTGCGAGCCATTAATTTTTAGGGCCAGCGAGCCGCTTTTGGTTCTCCGGGCCAGTGGAGTCCAAATACAGTATTTTAATTCTCAGTGGAAGTTAACGCCACCTTTTCAGGTGCCTTCCACCACCATCGTGGTCTCTTTTTCTGCACATCCCCTCTCAACAGTTCTGCAATTAATTCAGACTATCATTTATATTCATTGACCTCTTCCTGCAGGTCCATTTACAGCACACATTCATACTTATGAGTTTTTCCATAGTCCTTGGCCAGTTCAGTTATATTTACAATCTGGGGGAAACAGGGTGTTACACTGTAATTATATGCAAATTATAAGATCACAAGGTTATGTTTGTGTTTCCTCCTCTGTTATTAAAACTTAAGATGCCAATACATGTTCTAAATTTATTTAGAATAGTCATAAGGTTCATTGCAGATTTCTCTCTTGAACATAGCAGTCGGATGATCACTCATGTAGATGCTTGGATACACCTCACTAACTCACTGACATGTTAGTCTCCTTTGTTTTTTCTTATTTATGTCATTTACATATTAATGAAAATAGGATGTATGGTTCAGCTTTTGACTACCCATACGTACGTGTTTTCATAGTATTGTTAATGCAAGACTTGTTAGATTTATAAAGGAAAACAAAAGAAAGTTGTGAATGTGCTTTATTTATCTACTTCTTAACATAAATAACTTTCACATTTAATTTTTATAAGTTTCGATTAAAACTTGCAATCTGTAAATGATGTATATAAGCGATATTAGTACATTTTCTGCTTAAAATACCTACAACAGTTATATAAGAACATGTGTATATACACAATATATAGTATTTAGTAATTAGTTAGTCATCTATTTCCCTTATTTATTTTCTTTTAGGACTTTAATTTGGATAACATAGCCATTAAACCCGTCAGAACGAGTTATACCAAACGACTTGGGTTATTTAGACAACCCCGGACCAGACTCGTTCTTCTAGTTGATGGACGATCATTTTCGCCCGTCAAAAAATGGCGCTAGAAGGAGGGCCTGAATACAATTGATGGCACGCAAAAGTCATAAGACTCCTCCCCCACACACTCACTCCCCTATAGTAACACGGAGTCATTCTGACAACAACGTTACTTCTGAAACAAAAACTACCTCAAACAAAAATCCCCAGATTGCCTTTGAGCCAGTAACACCAAACCCTCAAAGGGTCGACGTATAAGAAATTGTTCGTCAATCACTCATAAGGACACATAGTTCCTTGGCCCGCATCAGACAACCTAGGAGGCCACTGAACCAACCTCTAGATTTCTCTGATATCAAAGAACAACTTGAAGGCACTGGTCTGCATTTAAACCCTTTAGGAGACGATACTACCAATCCTACCAAGACACCTGTTCTCAGAACTGGGGGATCTGGTATTCCACCTTCCCCACCTCATTCATCTCCATCCTATTCAGGAGGAGAGTCATCTGACGAAGTCAGTTCATCGTCTAAATCATCTCAGCCTTCAACACCACCTACACCCATGGAAAACCAAAACAATCTCGCCAGACCCTGGTTAGATCAAGATGTCCTGATTGTACCTAGACCCCAACACCCATTACCAAAGCACCCAGAGAAATGGTTACCTAAATTTGATCCAGATTCTAAGCAAACCGCTGAAGACCACATAAAGAATTTTATGTTATCCATTAGACTCCGAAGTGTAGAACATGAAGATGTAGTATGTAGACTCTTTCCTTATACGTTCAAGGGCAATGCCTCTACTTGGTATTTCGCCCAACAGCGACAAACCATTGTCTCTTGGGACAAATTTGAAACCTGTTTCTTAGAGAAATTTGGAGATGACAAATCTCCTGAAGTCTTGGTTATGGAACTATCCAACCTAAAAATGAACCCTAAGGAGAAAGTAACAGATTTTAATCAAAGGTTCCTTACATTGAAAAATCAAATTCCCACTGATTCAATGCCGGCTGAAAGTCTAATTGTTGCATATTACACCAAAGCTTTGCATAATAGTATAACAATTTGGGTTAAAAGGTCTAAAAAGTTTTGTTTAATGGAAGCCTTCAAGGAGGCAAACCAATAGAAAAGGATATACTAAGCTTAAAAGACAATCTAAATAGCGAAGCTGAAACAACTTCATCCGCTAAAAAGAAGATAGAAATCCTTACCAAGCCTCCCCAAGCCAAAAGTCAACCAGAAACTTTAGACTTAAATTTTGCAAAAGGTTGTCCAAAAATTATCGAATCAAGTCATAGAATTGAAGAGATCGGCCAAAGAGGCATCATCAAGCAAAGGAAGTTTTAAACCTCCTTTCAGGAAGCCTTTTCCTCCCAATCGACCAAATCCGACTACTGAAGGTATTAATTTCGAAAGCTTACAATATGTTTTGCAAACTATCCCTGAAGCACATGATAACTCTGCCCCTCCTGAGAATTCTGAAGATGTAGTTGAAGAAGAAGTAGCTAAAGAAGAGGAGTCATCTCCCAATATCTTTGGGCATTTTTTTGATAGTATTTTTCAAGAAAACTTTGAAACTGTCCACCCTTACAACACAAGGAGCAAAACAAAGAATAAACCGTCTTCCGAAATGAGTAATAATGCACCTCCAAAATAGCCTAATCAAGCTAAAATAAAACAGAGTTTAGCAGCTCCAGTTTTAGAATATGACTTGATTGAAGATCTGAAGAAACTAAGAGCTAATATTTATGTTTATGAGCTTCTGAAAGTTCCTTTAATTCTGCAGAAAATGCTTCGAAATATCGCAGAAAACAACAAGAACAATGATTCTAATGGCAAGAAAACTGCAGAAATCATTTCTAAAATAGCAAAAAAGATCCCTACTAAAACCACAACCAAACTTCCTGATAAAAGGGATTCAACAGAAAAAACTGTATCAAATGTAGATAAAATTGTTTCAGGGACAACAACAAAAAATCAGCAGAATTTTGTTGTTAATACTCGTAAAAATGTCCCACCTTTCTTATTGACTTTTGAAATTTTCAATAGAAATGTACATAATTGCATGGTAGATTCCGGCGCATCATCGAATGTTATGCCTTTATCTATTTGCCAAAAAATTAACGCAGAAGTTCAGCCTTCTAGTCTCAAAATCATTCAGCTTGATCGGACAAACGTTAAAGTAATCGAAGAACTAAAGAATGTGATGGTAAGGATATCTTCTAATCCCAAGGTTCACCAAATTATTGACATCATTGTTGTTGAAATTCCCGAAGTCTATGGTTTATTTTTGAGTAGGGATTGGTCCGAGCAACTACATGGTTACTTTGTAACAGATTGGTCGCATTTATGGTTGCCAGAAAATGGACAGCCAAATAAAATTAGGATTAACCGTGAACGCTATCTCAAGCACACTGTGATGGATTTGAATGATGAAAATGAGCCATTTACTGCATCCACTAATGTATTTGAAATACAGGGAATGAACACTTCCTTTGGTAACTTCATGGTCGAAACTTCTCCCATCACTGATAAGGAGAAACAATCAGAGCTCATCACCTGTACTCAGTCGCTGGCTTTACCGAATGTGTCAAACACTGTTAATGAAGCCCAGATATGGTCACTATACTTCGACGGGTCCAAATATAAAGGAGTTGGTGCAGGATTTGTACTCATTGATCCCGCAGGTAATAAAACTTTCATTGCCTGTCGATTGGAGTTCGAGTGCACTAATAACATTGTCGAATACGAAGCACTTTTGCAAGGACTCAGGAAATCCATAGACATGGACGTAAGGAAGTTAATAGTATTCGGTGATTCAAAAATTGTGGTCAGACAGGTAAGAAATTCCATACATTTCCTATCACCACATCTGGAAAGTTACCAAACTAAGGTATGGAATCTAATGCAAAAATTTTCAGCATTTAATATAAACTCCATTCCTAGATTAAATAATTCAAAGGCCGATTTGTTGGCTAATGTCACTTCTAAAATTTCGCCCACAGAAGGTCTCTCTCTGAATTCATTTTCGATTGAATTATTGTTTAGGCCATCAATACTAGACAACATCACCAATTGGAAAGTGTTTTACGATGACCAACAAATCATAAACTTCTTGCACATGGATGACACTTTCCAAGGTGCAATTATCGATGAAGGCACTCACGATGAAAACCTCTGCAACTTCATGGTAATATCGGATCCTAGATCTCCTGAATCGTCGTCCGATCTAGTAAATTCTATTCCTAAATCTGTGGTAAGGCTAGAAAAATTCTATGACTTGCATGATAAATTTAGAGGGTTAGTAAATTGTAAAATGAATAGTTCTTCTTTGGTTTATGAGATAGTCAACTTAGGGACTAAAGAAAATCCCCAAAACATTAATTTGGGAAAAGGATGTTCCGAGAAAGAACGATCTGCCTTTATAAAATTGTTTAAAGAATTTAAAGACATTTTTTCCTGGACGTATGATGACTTAAAAATGTTTGATCCCAATATCATACAACATGTTATCCCCATGAAACCCCAGACACAACCTTTTTAGCAGAAGCTGAGAAAGATGCACCCTAAGTTGGAACCCACCGTCAACAAAGAACTAAATAAACTACTCAATGAAAATATAATCTTCCCAGTGAGACACACACAATGGGTGTCTAATCTAGTTCCTATAAGGAAGAAAAGTGGCAAAATTTGACTCTGTGTCGACTTTCGTAAACTAAATCGAGCATCAGACAAAGATAATTATCCTGTTCCTCCGATGGAACAAATACTTCAACAAGTATCTAGTGTCAAAATACTATTTCTCTTAGACAGTTTTTCAGGATACAACCAAGTCCTAATGTCTCCCTCGGATCAACTCAAAACCACTTTTCGTACCCCATGGAGCACTTATGCCTATAGGAAGATGCCTTTTGGGCTTATAAAAGTCGGGTCCACTTTCCAGAGAGAAATAGATATTGCTTTTTGTGGTCTCATAAATCAATCAGTAGTGGTCTATCTTGATGATGTAATTGTTTTCTCTAAAAACAAGAAATATCATTTGTCTCACCTTAGGGTCATCCTAGAATGATGCCACAAGTATGTCATATCTCTCAACCCTAATAAATCGGTCTTTGCAGTTGATCAAGGAAAATTACTTGGGTTCAAAGTGTCCAAATATGGAATGCTTATCGATCCAGAAAGAACCCAAGATATTGCTAAAACTCTCTCCTCCCTCTTCCAAGAAAGCCATGCAGTCATTCTTAGGCAAGATTAACTTTGTCAGAAGGTTTGTCCCAAGTTTTTCAGAAATGGTAAGGCCATTGCAGAATTTAATTAAAAAGGATGTTCAGTATCATTGGGGACCACAGGAAAATCAATCCTTTGATTCCATCAAAAAATCCATAGTGGAAGCTCCTTCCTTGATGAGTCCTGATTTCTCACAAGATTTCACTCTTTACACTTTCGCCTCTGATCGATATTATGTTGTTGTGTTGACCCAAAAGAACGTTGAAAGCAATGAAGTCCCCATTGCCTTCATGAGATCATCTTTCAAAGGAGCAGAGATTAGCTACCCAGATGTAGATCAACCGGCTTATGCAATTTTCAAAGCAGTGAAACATTTTCGATCGTATTTGCTAAAATCCAGAACTAAAGTCATTGTGCCTTATCCTACTATTAGGAACTTGTTGGTACAAAAAGAACTGGGCAAAAAATGGGAAAACTGGATGACATCATTACAAGAGTATGACCTCGAAATAACCCCTGCACAAATTGTCAAAGGTCAAGGTCTATGTAAACTAGTTGCTGACTCAGTTAATGAACAAGAAAGTCAAATCAATTCCTTAACTATAAACCAGCATGATAGAAAACAAATCAGTTGTACACAAATTCTTGCTAATTCTTGGTTTGATGATATTAAATATTATTTAACACACTGTTATTCTCCTCTTCATCTTGACCCAAAAAAGAGAAGAGCATTAAGACTAAAATCAACACCTTTCCAGTTGGTAAATGACGTATTATTCCGTAAGAATTTTGATAGTGTTCTCATGCATTGTTTGGAAAGAGATGAAGTAGAGAAAGTATTATCTGAACTTCATGCAGGTGAAGTTGGTGGGCATTTCGATGGAGACACCACTGCTCACAAGGTATTAAGGGTTGGGTACTATTGGCCCATGTTGTTCAAAGATGCCCATGCATTATGTCGTAAATGCATAATCTGCCAAAACATTGTTGGACGTGTAAAAAAGGTAGCATTTCCTTTGCAAATTGTTTCGATGGATTCACCTTTTCCGCAGTGGGGTCTCGACATCATAGGGCCAATTAACCCCACTTCTTCACAGCAGCATAAATACATCATTACAACAATGGATTATTTTACCAGATGGTCTGAGGCCGCACCTCTGAAAGTGGTAAACACTAATCAGGTAGTATATTTCCTCAATACAAATATCATTACTAGATTTGGCATCCCCGAATATCTAGTATTTGATAATGCTTCTTACTTTTCATCCCTCGATATGAGTTTTTTTTCTTTAGAAAAAGGGATCAAACTAAAATATTCTTCCAGCTATTACCCCCAAGGAAATGGTTTAGCAGAATCAACAAACAAAAATATGATTAAAATCATCAAGAGGACAGTTTCTGAAAACCACAAGAACTGGCACAATGCGCTTTTTACTGCAGTATGGGTTGATAGGGTGACACCAAAAACTTATGTTGGTAACTCCTCTTTCTTCCTTGTCTACGAAAGAGAAGCAATTCTCCCTCCTCATGTTCTGCTTCCCTCTCTGCAATTATCGCAGAAAGTTCAAGAAGAGGAAACCCCTCCTCTTGAAAGTCAAATTAATGCCTTATTGAAACTAGAAGAAGTAAGAACGCAAGCTAAGGAGAGGTTGGATCAGCATCAGCAAATTGCGGAAGGATGATTTGATTCAACCTCTGCTTCGGATAGAAACTTTGAGGTCGGAGATTTGGTTCTCAAATGGGATAAAACTCATGAGGGAAAAGGGGAACACACCAAGTTCCAGAACTTATGGTTGGGGCCCTTCATAATCGTTGAAAAATTAGGTCCCAGCTCTTTCCATCTACACAGTTTGGAGGGACATCTAGACACCTTCCCGGTGAATGGCCAAGCTCTCAAAAGGTATTTTTCGTGATAATTCCAGAACCACCTTTTGTACATATTTTTCTGTTTTGATTTACTTTTGTTTTCTAATTTTGGTTCTTTTCATTTCGCTTGTTTTCGCTTCTTTATGGTTGAACTCATGTTTGTGTCACCTTTTAGCTTGTGAAGGGAAACCAGAGTGCCTCACTATGAAACAATAGTTGAGGTCTTTTTAGAGCATCAATGATGTAAATTGCTAAAACACAGACTAGCTAAAGAAACTTTATGTTCGAAGCAGGTTTTCTGGTTTCACTTTATAATTATGAGCAGACACAACCATCTTTAAAGCTTTTCACGTTGTCCCTGCTTTTTAAGAAAGAAACTCAAGCATGTCTTCATGTCCTTGAAAAAATAGTTTCATAAGAAAACTAATTTCATATCATAATGAAGGTGATCAAGCAAAAAATTAAAGGCTAGAAAATGTCAAGTATTCTGAAGACTGAAATTTTCAGCATCACCCCGCTCTTCTGAATATCATTAAATTTATGTCAGACTGTAAATAATTTCTCGAGAGTTGTGGGAAGTGTTTGTAAACCCGTCGAGATACTGAACAGGTTTGCTGGCAGCGGGTAAATGCATGCATGATGCCAAGACAACTTCATCGGGGTGCTAAACAGGCCCGCTGGCAGCGAAGCAATGTCGGGTTCAGGAAAATTATCAGGTATAAATTTTGATATTTGATCATAAGTACCCTTCATTTTAAAATTGAAATTTCTTGTATAGGGTAGAGGCGTTAGAGTGGGTTAATTGGCATCCCTACCGAGGCTATGGATGCCTACTGGCAGTAGTGGCCTTGTCAACAGTATCGAAGCCATTGACTTGAACATCATTTCTCTCGTAATTAAAATTTATCATTGGTTTTCATTTGAACAGGGAGATATCTAAATCTGGACTGTGTAATGATTGTTGAGATGCTTGATGTCCTTCGATTGTTCTTTGATCTATAATCATTCTAAGCAGTCCTAACATGAACTCGTCGGTGATGTAGAGATAACTGCTTCTCCCAGTAAGTCGCCATTGTTGGCAGCCCTACATAATTTTTGCTTTTAAAATGACAAATGACAATTCCTGTAACTGCCTACACCTCACCCTGTAAATATTGTTATTTGAAAGTGATTATTTGATTGTAAAAAGGATGTTTTGATTGTTCCTATTTATTTTTTATCTTGCGTTTTCATGCTTCATTCATGATTGAAAGCATGAATGAAGCATCAAAGCTTAAAATCATATTGCAATTTTATCTAAGGCTTGGTCTTTAAAAGAGTCAATGTGCTTACACCTCTTTTAATGAACGTTTTTTTGCTTTGAGTTTATCATATATCAAATTTTGAGGTGCTCTTGGAGTGTAAGCTTATACTTTGGATCCTTTGTAAATATACCAAAAATCGATTGGCGTTGGTTTGCAAAAACATATCCATTTTTTTTAAACCTTTGCAAATCAAATATATTCATTACTTGTCACGGGAATTGATCACATTACGATCGTACCATGTACTTCATTTTTAGCTAGCAAGTTGAAATGACATGCGTCTCATGACAGATAAAGGTCTAGAGTTATGCTCTGTATCCAAGATGTTTATCACCAGAAATGCCTGAATTTCGTGTGTGAAACCCTTATGCTTATATTATGGTTGCCCTGGTGTGTTCCTAGTTTTTCTTCCATCGTTTTAGCTTGGGTTTTCCTCTATCACTGCTACCTCCTAAGAACACAGTGAGTTTAGGTTGCCTTTGTTACCATATGTTCGAACCCTTATGGCCCCTGTCGTTTGGGTCGAGCAACATGCCTCCCAAACTTTGTTGTTGTATGATGATGCGAGTGAGAATCTTAAGAGCCCAGGCTGGGTTATGTTTATTAAGAAATTCCAGGGTTATAACTTGCAAGCAACCAAAGAATTTTCCCTTACCTTTGATGGATGCAGAGCCAAAGTGGGCGATATTCAGTTGGAGATCACCAAAGAATTTTTGAGCGAAGCAATAGGTTTTCCTGCCACTGGTCAAAAGTGGTTTAAAAATTCAAAGTTGGATGAAATACCTTGGAGTCTGTTCGTCACCTCCCAAAAAATCGAATGTTGTGACAAAGGTATTCCAGACTCCCTACTCAAGGTTAGAACGCATGGTTTGTTGGTAGTTTTAAGACACTTTGTTACCTTTGAAGGTCGTTATGGCTTGGTCTTCCTTTATCACATACGTTTTCTCATGCATTTTATTGGCTTCCATTTAAACATGTCATTTTACCTGCTAAGAAGTTTGTATAAGATGTCAAAGAGATACAAAAGGAAGAATTTGGATTCAAGCCTCTTCCATCATGGTTTGATTAAATTAATGTTAGTTCATCATTTGAAAACACTTGGTGACAATTGGGATGATTTCGTAATTCGTATTGGCTTTGTTACAATAGATCCTGTAGAGACCCCTGTGGTGGATAAAACTGTGATAGAGAAACATCTCAGGCTCTCATGTGTCAGGCCAGATTTCTTGTATGAAAACCCTCATGAAAGGGCATTGCCCGATCAGTCTTTGTGTGAGCAACAAGATGTTGGTTCTAGGGTTATTAAAACTCCTAAGCATGAACAAATTGTTTGCCCTAATCCCACTGTAAAAACCAACACCCACGCAAACAGCCAAAGAAAAATCAAGAAATAGGGTTTTGTAATAAGAGGGTTGGTTGTCTTATTTCCAGGAGTCTACGAAATAAATCCAAAGCTCATGTGAGATCGATTGAATCGATCGATATCCATGAGGAGTCTGACTCCGAGATTGAAAGGTTTCTGGCAGAAGAAGATCAGAATTGTTCCAAACCAGATCTTAATCAACCATTCTATTATGTAAATAATCTCTCGCTGTGTTTAAAAGATAGTAAAGGGTTCACAGGAATTAAGCTCGATCAAAGGCCAACAGTGGATAGCAGTGATGTTTTAGCACACAGTTACATGTTTCCCCAACAGATCGCCCCCGTTGTTCCTTGCAAAATTTGTATGCAGTGGATAGGGAAATACTACACAGACATGTTGAAATAATGTAATTGCAAAGTATATTATTATTATTGTTGATATATTATTCATAGGATCAATCCCCATTGAGGATTGATCATGTCGGTTATTGTAATAGGACCAAATCCCCTTTTGCGGATTGGTCAAAAGACAATTGTAATAGGCAGAATAAGAAGTCGATCCCAGCAGTTATTAAAGAGACCCAGAAATATAATAAAGGTGGGTTTACCCACCCAGAGTGAGAAGTCGGCCCTGCCAGTGAAGACCCTTCACATGTGCTAGACTCATATAAATAAAGAGGCCAACGCCTCACTTAGACACACAACACACTTACTCATTCTGAGAGACAAGTTTCAATTTACCAGTTGAAGAAGAGAGAGAGAGAGAGTGGCGCATCTTTTGGAGAGGACTTTCTGTATTGGTCTAAGTTATCTCTTGGCATTGTATTGGCAATCTATAATAAGGAACTTTTGTTGGGTTTTCTTCCCCTAGAGGGTTTCCTAGGATAAATGTTGTGTCTCTTGTGATTGTGTATTTCTCAGTGATCTTGTTCTTATGTTGTTGTTATCTATTGAAATGCAAAGAACTATAATAATGGCATAAACATTAACAAGACATCCCTATTCTCCAAGCGAGGATCAAATATCTTACGACTCACAATGAGTCCTTGACAAATGAAAACCATGAACTCAAAGCTAGTGCACAAAGACAAGCAAAACGTTTGAAAAGGACAGGCAATATCATTATAAAAAACGTTGACAGTGTCAAGGCCGTGATCAATTATGAGATGTTGTGATTCGAATTTTATTATTAGTTGAATGGTAAGTTTGGTTTTTATCATAGTTATGATTTTTTTTATTTTTACAATCAATCTAGATCAATTTAGATTTTTGTTACAAATAATAAGACTAGCCACATAATCGAGAGATTCTGTAGCCAAGTAAATTTTTCATATAAAATTTAGGAATTCTTAGTTAATAAAATATTTGAATTGCCCATTTCATTTTTTCAGGATGAGATGTATCTGATGCTGATCTAATATGATGGAGCATGTTGGACTTAGTTGATCTTCTTTTTGCTTATTTTGCAATTATGAGAAGATTCTCATAAATTTTGAAGATTTAGTATGATCATGAGTGGTTATAAGCCCTCTATATATGTAACTCTTAGATATTTTTGAGATATGATCCTATCTTAGAAGATAGGAAGTTTGGCCTTCATAAACTCTTTAAATACTCCATATTTTGTAAGGAAAATCATCTTGGTTGAGGGTAGAAGATGGACGAGTGACTCAAAAAACTTAATGAAACAACATATATGCATTTTGACTTTAGCCTTTTGTTAATGATGTTTTCATTTATGTTTCGTTTATCCTAATACGTTAATAGGTATGATAGCTTTAGACTTAAGGATCTATTATGTGCAGGATGTTTATATTATGAATATCGTCTATAATCTTCTACTCAAAACATAAATGATGTGATCATATCCCCAATTAAAGTGATTGGATTTATATTTAAGTTTTAATTGAATGATGAAATGCATAGGTTACTTTCAGATTTATCTTGCTGTAACTATATGCAAATTATAAGATTGGAGTTTTATGATTGTGTTTCCTCCTCTGTTATTAAAAATTAAGCTGCCAATACATGTTCTAAATTTATTTAGAATAGTCATAAGTTTCATTGCAGATTTCTCTCTTGAACGTAACAGTCAGATGCTCTTCACTCATGCAAATGCTTGGATACACCTCACTAACTCACTGACAAGTTAGTCCCCTCTGTTTTTTCTTATTTCTATCATTTACATATTAATGAAAATAGGATGTATGGTTCATCTTTCGACTACCCATACGTACGTGTTTTCATAGTATGTTCAATGCAAGATTTGTTAGATTTATAAAGGAAAACAAAAAAAAGTTTTAAATGTGCTTTCTTTATCTACTTCTTAACAGAAATAACTTTCACATTTGATTTTCGTAAGTTTCGATTAAAACTTGCAATCCGTAAATGATGTATATAAGCGATATTAGTACATTTTCTGTTTAAAATACCTACAACAGTTATATAAGAACGTATGTATATACACAATATATAGTATTTAGTAATTAGTTAATCATCTATTTCCCTTATTTAGTTTCTTTTAGGACTTTAATTTGGATAACGGAGCCATTAAACCCGTTAGAATGAGTTATACCAAACAGATTGGGTTATTTAGACAACCCTGGACCAGACTCGTTCTTCCAGTTGACGGACGGTCATTTTTCGCCCGTCAACACATTCCCAGCTTCCCCTACAACTCACCTGGTTGTCTATTGACTGTTGCACACTTTGTAACAATCACCACGGAGCATCAACACTCTGTTTTCTTCTTCTCCTCTTCTGCCTGAAATCTACAAACAAAAATTCCCACTTTGATACCACCCTGATGCAGACCCCATACCTCTGCCTCAGCAGGTTTTGCTGACCTCTTGGTCAAGGATCATTCTTCTCTCTATCGAGATGAAGCAGTTCTTCGATTCCCTGTTGGAATCCCATGAAAAAATATCCACAGGTCCTTCTATTGAACTCATCCCACGCGGACAAGCACTAGGCCTGAGCTTCCTTCATGTGACCACAACCCTCTGACCATAGGCCTACGAAATAGGTGCATCGCGTTTCGCGATATCGAGGCTTTTCATTCCAAGACACCCGACTCCTCCAAGTCCCGAAAACCCTGAAAAGGGATTAATAGTCCTTAGCTCCTCCCTTGAAACCTCCTGATGTGACCCTCGGTTGTGACCTGGGGTCCAACTTTTTGGCGCGTCGGGACTTCGCGTATCGGGGATTCCCGATGCAATTCACCTCTATCCTCCCGACTTTCGAAATGTCGAAATTCTACCATGTCATATCAACGGCTACTGATGCTCCAAGATCCGATGGTCTAGATCTTCTCTTTCGCGAAGTCGAAACTTCGCTACTCAAGACTTTGGGATGGTTCTCTCCTTCGAACCTCCAACTCCCGAAATGTCAAAATTTCGATGCTTCAGATCGATAGCCCACAACCTAACTCGATCAATGGCCCTGATTTGATGTTGCGAATTTTCCTTTCACGAGTTTGGTCCTTAGCTCCTTGCAAATATTCCAATGCCCGATTCCACGAACACCCTAATCTGCTGCCACCTGTCACCTCCGACAATGGATGGTTCCGATCTAATCGGGACTATTGGGACTTTGATGAGTCCACTCTTCCATACATTATTGAAGGGTTTAACCATCGGGTACCTTCCTCTAGATCCAACAGTTGTTGATCCACGTGCTCCCAGATCCGACGATTGAGATCTACTTCCCTTGCACACTCCCCTTGTTCTCTGGACATAACGTTTAATGGTCTAGATCTTCCTTTTGCAGCTGATCTAATGGTTGTCGACGCTCCTCCTCCTAAGCTTTGTCACCTTTCTTCCCATACTTGGAATATTTTGATGCTTCGAAGGTCTTGGCCTTCGATTGTCCTTTTGTGAGCCCTGTTCCTTTGGGTCTTGCCTGTGTTCTGCAAACACTATCCTTCTTGAGATTTTTCTGAGGCTTGGACTTCAGAGAGACTCGGTTTGTTGCTCCATTATGTTGGAACTTTGTGCACAAAAGAACTATTCCTCCTGAGCTTACGGACTTGAAACAGTTCGCTTCTCTGCACACTCTTTGTGCTCAATTGGCCTTCAACTTGCTATCTTTCAACACTTTGTGTGAGTGTTGGCCTGGTGCACTCCTTGGACAGGCCTTCCTCTAGAATGTTCAACAACTTTGTTTCCTTGAGCTTCAACTAATCGAACCTCGAAGGTCTTTGTCCCTTATGTCCTTCGAAGAGATGTAAGTGTCCTCCTGGCAACCTTCTACTCAAGCACACCTTGCTGAGCCAACAGAGTATTCAGTAACTCTATAAGTATCTCCTCTGTGACACTTCTCTTATCTCTGAACTCGAAATAGAGTTCTCCTCGTGCACTCTTTGCACTGGCTCAATGCCCTCCTAGCAGAGCTTTACAGAATACTCAGCGATTATGTCTTCTCCCTGTGCCTTCCTATGCACAGTCTCACCTCCAAGGTATTCAGTAACCTTGAGGCTTCCCTCTTGAGTTGATGATTCCTCTGGTGCACCCTCTTGACACGTCTTTGCCTGAATTCCACAGAACCCAGGTGTGCACTCTTTGCACTGGCTTACAGAGTCCTCAGTACTTTGTCATGCAACCTCTTGCATGAAGCCACAAAGAACCCAGATTGAAAATTAAAGAAACTCTTGAATAGATGAGAAATTATATCTGTCCCTACAGATGGCATCTAACATACATCTACAACATATGCACATAAAAGAATAAAAGACATTCATTCAAATACACACAATATAATATGCAGGAAAAACTGCTCTGTTTGTATTAATCTCAGAATGTTTGTTTACAATATGTTCAAAGCTCGGACTACAACAGAGTCTCGACTCTCTCTCCTCTTCTCTTTTTCCAAAAACTAACTGAATTCTAGATACAAAGATCTTTTTACAAAATAGGGGCTCCTCGAGCTCTTCCCTCCAAGCTACCTACTCTCATTAATTTACATTAATTTACAATCAATGGTTGTCTAGTCTGAATCGAATCTAGATATGCAGCCTTACAAACATTTAAATCAAAATTCAAATTTTGAAATGAGGGTTGATGCCTCTCCCCTACATTGAATGCGCGCTTGATGTGTTGGTTGGTTGGCGCGTTGCTGGGTGAAGCGATGCTCCTGCATCATAAGCCTATAGAGGCAATGTTGATTGTCATGTTGTCATGGTTAGTGTTAGAATTATTAGCGATCGTAATTAAGGGGGAGTGTTGGAATATGATAATTACTCTTGTTACTTATTTTTGGAGTTAGCTAATTTTGGACAGTTCTAAGTTTAGAGAGTTCGAGAAGAGTTTTAGTTAGTTCCATTTAGTTGAAGACATCTCTAGAAGAGTGGAGTCCTATTATTAGTAATTTTTGTGTATTTAACTATCTCTCTAGAAGCAATGAAGGGATGAATCAAGTTTTAGATCCGCGACTCTTGAGTTCTAGCATATATTTTGTTTTTGTGTGTTTTTGTTGAGTTCATACAGTCGCAGTTGTTCAGAATTTGCCCCTTCTCCTTCAAAGCTTCGACAATCCATACTCGATCCGTCAAAGATACTGCACGAGTGCACCATTCAAGAGTCCCAATAATTGGACTCTTGGATGGTGCTTAATATATGTCGTAGTCTTGATGCAGCGGTCAACATTTATCCAAGTTCATGGGCCTCGTATCTCACATGGTATCGTAGGTGGTCTATAATGGTGTTGGACATGTTCTAGTATGCATCGTGCCAACTATTGAAGTACATAGTCTTGATGCCATGATGAACATATGTCCAGGTTCATGGGCTTTGTATCTCACATAGTATTGCAAGTGGTCTATAATGGCAGTGGCCATGTGCTAGTATGCATCGTGCCAATTGTTGAAGTACGTGACAACCCTCTTTTTGAACACTCACCTGCAACATCATATCATTTACCAACAGGGATTGCAAACGTATCTTATCAAGAGGGGTAGAAAATCACTTCGATTATCATTAAACATTTGACCAACCATCAAAAGAATACGAGCTCCAAAGATATCTAATCATGACATTGAACTAAGAATAAATACTTTTAACATATAGCCATTGCACTAAATCCATTTTTTTACGTGTTGTGGTTGCTCCCTTCAAATCCTTTCACTTTCTGTGTGGTTCCTTTTTCATTTTGGAGCTTCATACCACCTTTACAATGGATGCATCACAACGAAAATATAAGTCCCTCTATGTGAAACTTTTATCAACCCTTTTATAGATATTGTCAATCTACATTCATGGAAAATCAGTTCGAGGGCTTAGCTGGATGAACGAGGCTTTGGGTTACCTTCGTTGGTCGCCTGGTACTTTGCCTTTGGAATCCCTCAATTTATGACTTTCCTTTACCATCCATATTGTTACTATTAATGACTTTCCTCTACCATCCATATTGTTACTATTATAATGTCTTTTTTAGTGCAATATGCTAATGGGTATATAAAATAGACTCTTCGCTTGGTATGCATGCAGAGGTTCAAGTTGCTTTTTAACATGTATTCATAATTGGCACTGTATTATACAACATTCGCAGTGGATTGAGGGATTTAGTTCAATAAAATCCATGATATACACACTTTATGTTTTATAAAAAAATTGATCTATAAAAAATTTGATCTCTAGCAAATCTTTTGTCTCACGATGATTATTACGACAAGAGGCATATACCTATTGAAAACTTTCAGATTAACCAGTCCTTTAATAAAAAAATATGCAATGTGCATGTGAGATCTAATGATAGAATAATATTCTTCGTTGTGTCCACAAATTAAAGGTTAGGATTTAATATTATAACCTTTGTGCATGTCATTGTGCGTCTGTCACTCATTATAGCGCTTGATTAACACAAATTATTATAAATTATTGATTAATATACTTGTCATGTATAACCTATAGGTGACATGATGGCGAACAACGTTTAGGGTTCCGACAGAGAACACGATGGCGAACGACATTTAGGATTCTGATGATTAACCTGTGGGCAGAATCTTTGGCATCGCCTCTCGGCATTCATCAGCCATGGTTTTGAGTGGTTGGGCTAGTTGGAATATTACAATAGACAACCACTGGAATATTATAAAAGACAAAAAAATATTCTCACCAAAAACATCCTCACTACAAATATTACCACTACAATAACACATGTTTTCTCTATCGTCACTACAATGACACGTGTTTTCTCTATCACCACTACAATGACACTTGTTTTCTCTAGTATAAACAAAAATGAACTCAATAAAATATTTTAAAATATTGTTTAGAACTATTACAATATTCAAACTTATAGTTGATATTTCAACTTCTATCCGGTAAGATGATCAAGGATTCTCTATTTCAACCCCTTGATTTTTTGGGGCGAAGTAGAGTGACGAGCTAAGCGCATTTGAGCTAAGGGGCCTACTCAAAGATAAAAACATTAGGTACTCCTTATTTAATATTTAAACTCTTTAGAAATATATTTCCAAACTTAACCAAGCCATCTTGAAAATTAAGTGTTACGAATGATCGAAAATGTCTTATAAAACTATGTTTTAAAAATTACGATAAATTTTTAAAGTTGCATATAAGTTGTATATTTTATTTTTATTGTATATGTCTCCCCATATAAATTATAAGTTCTTAAAGTTGTATATTTTAATTATTGTATGTCCATGGATGAAAATTTGATAATAACGATACATTTTTAAAGTTGTATATTTTAATTTTATTGTATATTTATGATGAAATTTTTAAAAGAAGAATATTTTATTTTTATTGTATATGTTCTTCATATAATATTATTGATAAAAATAACTCATATTATTAAAATTATATATAATTAATTAGCTATCATAAAATAATAATAATATTAATTAAATATTTTTTATATATTAAATCACTCATTAATTAAATAATTTTTTATATATTAAGTCACTTATTCTAGAATAAAACAGTGTTTATAAAATATTATTTATTTTTTTGAAATTAAAAAAATAATGTTAATGTAAATTTATCTTAAATTTAATTTGATAAATACTTATAATATATATCTTAAATTTAATTCGATAAATACTTCTAATATATCTCAAAAGATCAAAGGCATCCACATTCACAACATGGATGAACCCATCTCTCATCAATAGTTTGTGGATGACACTATGCTTATGGCCCAAACAATAGTCAAGGAAGCCAAAGCCCTTCAACAAGTTCTCTTCGACTTTGAAGTAGCCTCAGGCACCTCTCTCAACCACACCAAATCTCACATGTTCTTATTTAACACCCCGCCATCCATTCAAAACAACATCTCAAGAATCTTGGGCTTCCAACGCAACATCCTCCCCTCTAATTATTATGGTGCCCCACTAATAGAAAATGGGCTCCGAAATTATTCTTGGGAAGATCTTCTAACTCACAAGAATCAAAATCTCTCTAACTGGTCTTTTAGAAAACTCAACACCCATGGACGTTTAATCCTCCTCAAATCAGTTCTGCAAGCCATGCCTCTCTACCTTTTCTCTACCCTCGCTCCACCCAAATCCATTCTGCAAGTTGTCTGAAATATCCAACGCTCTTTCCTTTGGGGTGGATATGAAAAAGAAAAGAAATGGGAACTCGTAGCTTGGGACGAGCTATGTCTCCCCAAACTTAAAGGAGGTCTAGGGATTAGGGACCCAGAAACTATCAGCTCCATCCTCGGTGCCAAAACTTGGTGGCAATGGATAATATCCAAAGATAATCTCTAGATCAAGCTTTGGCAATGGAAGTATAGCCCTCAAGTTAGTTCTCAGAACCTCATCAGACTCACGAGCAACATAACAAGATCAATCATATGGAACATTTCTTGGAAAAACAAACACATCATCCATTCCCACTACTTCTGGGGAATCTGAAATGGTCACTATGCTCTCTTTTGGGACGATGTTTGGTAGGAACTCCCACATTTAAGAAAACATCCCGCAACGGAAACTATAAAGGACAGAATGAAAAAAAAATTATGATTCAAACTCATCAATATTGGTTACCTTCTTAGCACCAAGACATATGGAGAACCTGGCTACCACTAGATTGTTGGACCCCTCACATTCCCCAAGCAGATTGGAAACTATTCTGGCATGATTTATAGCAACAAAAAATTCGGATTCACACAGGACCAGATGTACTCCGATGGGGCCACCAACCAACAAGATCCTTCACTATAAAAGAAGCATACAAATTAATCACTCATGATCAGAATATCTTAACTCAACCATTATGGAAAAAAATATGGAATCGATAACTTTGACCAAAAGTCTCCTTCTTTCTTTGGCTTCTAAGCATGCGTAAAATTCTAACATGGGACGATCTCCTAAAAAAAGGTTTTCAAGGGACAACCTATTGTCACCTCTGTCAAAACAATGAGGAGAATATATAACACTTGTTCAATAACTATCCATTTTCCTCATCCCTCTAGGACCAAGCATCTCTCCTCTTTAGAACTATGGATCGTGATAGGAACAACACACCGAAAACCATCCAACAATGGAGATCAAATGCTTACTCCAATCCACTGGTGAATCGAGCTTGGAAACTTCTCCCTGGTTTCCTCCTATTAGAAACCTGGAAAGAAAGAAACAACACATCTTCAAATATCATGCCTCTATTGAAGAAGCATTATGGAACAAAATCAAAATTTGCATCAAGGAAACCATCCTCTGTTCAACTTGGCAGCCTCCAGACTCGAATAGCAGTAAGCAAGAAACCATCATCCTCCAAATCCTTTGCATTCAACCCTCCACCCTTCCTCCTTCTCCTCCCATCATGCACACTCACCCTTCCTCCCCCACCCGACTTTCTCAAACTAAACTTTGATGGATCCTCCAAAGGCAATCCAGGCCCGACCAACTATGGAGGTGATTTTATAAACAACCAAGGACAAATCCTCATAATTTGTGTTAGCTTCATTGGAATTGAAAGAAATAACGATGCAAAAATTCAAGCTTTGGAAGAAGGCCTCAACATCACCATTCGAGAATGCTTCCATATGCTCATCATTGAAGGGGAATCTCAACTCATTATTCAAATGATTCAAAAAATGAAAAATGGAATTCCCTTAAGCAAACTAACCACCAGCTGGAGACTCTCAACCACTCTGGAACGCATTCACTCCCTTTTACCCCAAATTGAAGTCGGTATCCCCTCCCATGTGAAATTCTCAACCAATAAACTTGTTGATTGCCTGGCTAATGAAGGAATAAATGGGGGGAATATCCCACTGGACCTCAATTGGGATCTTGTCCCCCACTCAGAATTGTACACGAATTTCCTGTCTCTAGCCCATGGATACCTTCCCCCTTTGTATCGGGTGTCTGGGAAGAGAAATCAAGAAGAGTTTACCATCGAGGTGACTACCCATGTGGCAACCCTTCTCGTCGATGTGCTCTTACCTCTTGTCACTCTCGTCACCTCCATCAATGAAAACTGACTGCACTAAAGGTTTGTGATCCACCCACACAACCACTCCCTGCAGCGGTCAAACTCATCACTGCGAACATGTAAGGCGAAAGTACAGGCCATGCTCCTAGCCTGTCCCTCCCATATGACTCCTTTCCATGGAACCTACCTCGGCCTTTAATCACATTGATTGTCCACCTTGTGTTCATCATGGAATCACTACTGCTACCTCCTTCAGTAGTTTGCCTCGTCTAATTATTTTCCCTCTTGGTCTCATTTGTCTCTACCACCCTTCTCCTACTTTGATCGAACATTGCTTCAACTCCTTTCACCTTTCCTAGAATTCCCTCCCTTTCCTTTCCAAGTTATGTGGTATGCTCAGAACCACCATGGCACAAGGAAGAGTCTCTTGACGATGTCGAGGAAGCTCCTCTGGACACCTTCCTCGTCACACTAGTTCACAGCTTGTTGCAGCAGCTGCAGACTCTTCAAACTCTTATGAAGCTCGTACTCTGCCACCTATTCAAGAGAACATCGACCTTGTGGAGGATGATGTCAGAGCTCTTCGAAGATTTGTCTCAGAGGATGAGGTTCTAGACATAACCCACTCTTGGATTCCAGACACTTGTAATACTAGATCCAGCATCCCTCATTACTTGCGGACAATTGAACTATACTGGGTCATGAAGCTCCTGCTTGGATGTGCTCTGATTGATAGGAAAGATGACAAGGAATAAATCATGCTACAGCTGGAAAAAATGTAGGCCCAACTGCAGATCTAGAACCTCAAAATGAACCTCCTTGCAAAGAAGCTCGCGGGATTGGATCTCTCGACCCTCAGCTTGGGCAACGTTTGAGCAACTCCATATGAGGGCTAACCCTCCACTTAGCACTGATGCTTATCAGGTTCATTTTTTTTTGGTTTAGTGTTGGAGGCTCTAGGATCATAATCCAACCCCATTTATGTCAACATAGAAGAAACTCACAACTAGATTTTGTTATAATCATAGGATATAACTTAATTTTCAGACTTTACCATACTTTTATGTTTAAAAGACTTTATTTTCATACTATTCCAAAAAATTTGATGCATTGTCGTTGGTCTAGTTTCCCCATGCCAGTAGCACAATCTATGTACATTTCAAATATGGTAATATAAATTCCTTAGGAAAAAAACATTAGAGATTAAAAAAAAAAAAATGTGATGAAATTTTTAAATTTACAAATTCTCATAAATTGTTATTTTGGTGACCAAATTTCTAATTTTACAAATTCTCATATTATATATAAATTTTTAAATCACATTTTCAATGGAACAATTTTACTATTTCTATAATAAAAAAATTAGAACTTTACCATTTTTCAAATATCTTTCCAAATTATAAAAATAAAAAAAAATAAAAAAAAAACATATTTCCAAAAAAAATATATATTCCACTAAAGTGAAATGAATATGATCAATCCAACACATTTTTGGAAAATCAAAATTTGAGTCTTAAAAAAATCTAAAATTCCATAAAATAAAAATGTATGCCTCTAATTTCTCTCCTACTTATATACTAAGCTCCCACAAAGAAAGGTGACTCGTACAAACTAAAACTATATGCCCTTCGCAACCAGTGATAAATATAGTACTAAGTCTTTGTAAGAAGATGTTAATTCTTATGTTGGGTGGCCCGTTGATTATGTTCCATTGTTTATGTTCCCCATCGAATGCGACTATGCTCAAACAATCTCCATCATATACTTCATTTAACCAATAATATTTTCCATTTGAATAAATGCCCTTCCCTTCAGTTACATTGTGTTGAAACATAATTACTCTCATAGCATTTAATATGGTGGGTAAGAAGTGTTGTAGGTAAGAAGTTCTTCAAGATAACCCACTGTGTAAACTATTTGAGAAAGTTCCTATTCCAAAGAGTTTCAGTCTAGAGAATTCGCAAGGAGACGTTTCTCTAGGTATTTCCAAAGATATTACTATTTGATAAAGTTCCTATTCCAAAGAGTTTCATTCTAGGGATGCATCGACACATTTCTCTAGGTATTTCTAACACATTGTTAATCCCTTCGATATTGGTGTTGCTTTACCTATACTGTTGAGAACTTACAAACATGGAGATATTGATATATGTGGTCTCTCAACAAGAATAATTAAATGATCCATTGAAAACAAGAACCGACTAAATGAATTAGCATTGAAATTGCATAAAACATCATCTGAAATTCTAGACGAAAATTAGAAATCTGAAAATGTTATGCACTTGAAACACACACATTTTTGTTATGCACTTGAAATAGACACATTTTTTTTATTGGTTCAGATATTACATAAGGAGAAGTAAAATTTATTGAGTAGGATTAGTGCCAACGCAAGGCTAAGTCTCCAAGGCAGTATGGGCACTACATTTCGTTGATCCTAAATAGGATATGTTGGAAGGTGACAACAATACGGTTTGAGAGTTCAATTGTCTTCAACGGTTAGTAGTTTTTGTGGGAGATAAATCGGTCTCAATAGACAGAACCCTGTGATGGAGTTCAAGCGTTGCTTGGTTCATGAACAATCCGACCGTGATAGATAAATGTGTATCCCGTAGAGGCAAATGCATAGAGTTGTAAACCTGGGGTTTTTTCTTCATTGATTTGACAGTGAGCAATAAAGATATCATTGCCCCATTTTGTTATCCGCTATTTATTCTGTTATGTCCAATGTAACTATGTTATCAGGTCCACTAATTTCATTGTTTGCAAGCCATATATTCTCTGTTTCTAGGCCATATATCCTCTATTTGGAGGCTGAGCTTCAAGAAGTGGTATAAGAGCCAGAGGAGCAGTCTGGTCAATGGTAATTCATGCACAGTGAAGGAGAGTATGTTTGATGCAGGAGCATCGTAAGCACGCCAGCTAAGCACGTGCAAAGACAAAGACAGTTGGAAATACACCAGCGCACATTTTGAAAACGTTTTAATTTTGAATGAAGGAACATTAATGTAATAGGTAGGAGAGCGTGTTCACATTTATGTTTTGGAGATTGTAAACAGATCTTGAGAGTTGCTCACATCTCTCAGATAAAGAGGCATTTATTGTAATTTATGTAAAGTTGTTGTAGCTTTTATTTCAGATTAGATAGCTTGTAATGTAGGAGGGAAAACAGATAGAAAGACACCCTCGCTTGTATCATTGTAAGATAATTCAGATATTCAAAGTTGTAAGCTGGAGAGCTATAGAGAACAAGAACACAGAGAAGAACCCATGTACAGGAACACTTGAGTTAATATATGGAGGCTTTGACTCAATTTCATGGTGTTATAATGCTTACTGTTTACATCTGTTGAATGGTATGTTTGCAGTTGTTTTGTTTCTCTGTGATGCATTTATTTCAATGCTATGTGTGTATGAATGCTCTTGATTTCATGTTGAATGTATGAAGTCTAAGAGGAGAGAAGAATGAGTTTCAATTTTTTCTCTTCCCGAGATTCCTGCAAGGAGTGCAGTGAACGTCCGCAAGGTGTGCGTTGACAAGGGTTTGAGTTTTATCTCAGAAAACTCAGGAGGGTTGCTTTTGTTCTCACACCAATAGAAGGGTGGAAATAGCATAGAGCTGTGCAAGGAGTGCGCAGGTTGGTTGAAGTCTTAGACTTTATCAACCAAGAGAAAGATTGAAGGATTTCTATTGAAAATGAGTGCATAGGGTCAAAGGATCAAATAACCAGAGGTTATTTGTGAATGCCGCAAGGAGTGCGTGCAGGAAACCTTAGGAATCCTCGAGTTTGCAAGTGAAAGCTCAAGAGGGAAGGAACCTTGAAAAGTTCAAGGGAAGGAGAGTGTTGAAGACACCCAACAGACAGAAAAAGCTCAGAAAGGTTGACGCCGGAGTGTTTGGTGGAGGAGTCTTTCGGAAGTCCGATTTAACGGTGGAAACGCTTCGTGGAGAAAGTATCGATTTGCCGGTGTTCATTGGATTTCGTAAGCTAGCAAGGAGAATAAGGGTGAGAGTCACCCAATGCCAGAAGCTCGGGAGGAATAGAGTTCGTTAGATTAGGATCAATAGGAGCTGTTGATCTCGTCCTAAAATTTCGTTGTTTCGGAATTCGGGAAGTAGAGGAGGTTGTGACTCGGAGTCGAGAGTCGTGAACTCCTGATTCACGAAGTCCCGATTTAATCAGGACCGTCAGATCGTGGAGAGTTCGGAACCGTTGATCTGTGGCAGGGGTTGTCGGGTTTCGAAGGTTGATGAGAGGAGTTGCTACATCGCAGAACACCGATAAGAGAAATCTCGAAGTGCCGAAGTGTTTGGGCCCCAGTGCATAGTGGGAGGTCACATCGGGAAAAGTGAGAGGGAGGAATCAGAGATCCATTAGCTCTTTCGGGTTTTGGATATTGAAGAGACAAGAGGACTCACATCTAGGATCGCGAAGTCGCGAAACCTGAAACACCCTTTTGGGTGAGGTTGTGGTTATGTCAGTTGGCCACGTGGATGAGAGTTGGCGCTTAGTGCTTGTTTCGCATCAACATAAATCATAAGGACCTGTGGTTACACATTTGTGTGTGTGTAAGATTTCCTGTGGGGAAATCAAAGAGTGAATTAGACTCGAACGGGAAGATTAAAGAACGATCCTAAGACCAGGAGGTCGCGCAGAACCTGCTAAGGCAAGGGGTGCTACGCCAAGAGTGGTATCAGAGCCTTGCGATTTCTTTTTGTTTTCTGCGGGGAACAAATTGAAACAATGCCGCTAAGAAGGTGAGAAAGACTAATGCCTGATCTAGCTATGTAAAGGGAAATGAGAGAACTCCGTGCCTGATTGAATTCTATGGAGACAACACAGAGACGGATAGTTGATGCTGGAGATGTCAGTGAAGCCGAAAGTGAAAACAAGGCTGGAGTTGAAGAAGAAGTTGTAGCCGAAGACGCTGCAGAAGAACGTCTATTCAGATTTGTTGCAAGGATCGGAGCCAGAGAAAAGATGGACATTCTGATGTATGAAGGCAACTTAGACGTTGAGGAGCTGTTAGATTGGTTTAGAGCTCTGGATAAGTACTTTGACTGTGATGATGTCGAGGAGGACAAGAAATTCAAACATGTTGTCACTAGACTCAAAGGTCATGCAACCTTTGGTGGGATGAACTGTAGGCGAACAAGCATTGCAAAGGCAAGCAAAGAATCAAAATTTGGGATAGAATGGTCAAAAAAATGAAAGCCAAGTTTATACCCAGAGATTACCAAATTAATCTGTTTCGAAGAATGCAGAACTTGAGATAGCAAGGAATGACAATGAAGGAATACACTGAGTAATTTTACAGGCTCAACATTAGAGCAAGTCATCGAGAAACTGATGATGAGAAGGTCGCTAGATACATGAATGGTCTGAGATATGACATTCAAGATGAGATAAGCATGTTGACCATCAGGAATGTGGAAGATGCTTATCAAATGGATTTGAAGGCTGAAGAAAAATTGGCTCGAAAACAAGGTCAAAGAGGTCGAGGTCGAAGTCAGAGCAGAGGAAAAGCAATTGCCCAGGACAAAGTACAGAAGTCCAAAGAGGAAGAAAAAAAACCTCACACTCACCCCGAAAGAGGAGGAAGTTCACATGGGAGACAGTATGCCAATAGAAACACTTTTCCGCGAGCAAGAGGAAGAGGAAGAGGCAGAGGAGGTGAGGTAAAATGTTTTGGCTATGGAAAGACCGGACATAAATATTTTGAATGCCTTGATAGAAAAAGAGATGGAGGAGGCGAAGCTCACATTTCTGAAGCTCAAAGGCGAAATGTTGAGGTAGAAGATGCATAAGGAGGAAGATCACTCATGATGAGGAAAATTCTCTTAAAGCCAGAGAAGGAGGCGAAGAATCCAGTCCAAAGGAACAGTTTGTTCAGAAATGCCTACAAGACCAAGGGTAGGGTATGCAAGGTAATAGTGGATAGCGGAAGCACAGATAATCTAGTATCCACATAAATGGTGGAGAAACTGGAATTGGAGATTATTGCACATCCAAGCCCATACAAAGTCTCGTGGTTACAAAAGGGACACCAGGTAACTGTCACTAAACAATGTTTAGTTGAATTTAAGATAGGAGGTTACAATGATGAAATTATGTGTGATGTTATTCTCATGGATGTTTGTCATCTTTTGTTGGGGAGACCATGGAAATATGACATAAATGTTGTTCATGATGGGAGAAAGAACACTTACACCTTGGAGAAGAATGGTAGAACACATATATTGTTGCCAATTAAAGACAAGGAGGTAAAAACAGAGGTGAGCAATACTATACTTCTAATGAGTGGGAAGGAGCTTCTTGAAGAAGTCAAGAAAGAAGAAGAAATGCAAATTGTTGTGGTGAGAAAACCTAGAGTCATCTTAACCGGTACCAAGATAGATGATCTACCTGAGGAAATTCAAGAACTACTGGAGGGATTTGTTGATATAGTGGTGGACAAATTACCTTGTTCGTTGCCACCCATCAGGAGCATAAGTCATCATATTGATCTTGTACTGGGAGAAATTTTACCAAACAAAGTAGCGTATAGATTGACGCCGCAGGAGAATGAAGAAGTTAAGAGACAAGTCTAGGATTTGATGGACAAAGGGTTGGTTCGAGAAATCTTGAGTCCATGCGATGTACCTACAGTGTTAAGTCCAAAGAAGGATGGTGGCTGGAGAATGTGTATAGACTCGAGAGCTATAAACAAAATCACCATTAGGTGTAGATTTCCTTTACCTAGGATGGATGATTTGATGAATTGCTTGAGTGGAGAAAAGTTTTTTTCAAAAATTGATTTGAAAAGCGGATATCATCAGATTAGAATGAGAGAAGGTGATGAATGGAAGACAACTTCAAGACGAATGAAGGACTATATGGATGTCTTGTCATGTCGTTTGGTTTGACGAATGCACCCAGTACTTTTATGAGATTGATGAATGAAGTCTTGAGAGATTTCATTGGAAAATATGTAATCGTGTATCTTGATGATATATTGATCTTCAGTAAAACTGAAGGAGAACATCTGAAGCATTTAGCTACAGTAATGAGGAGGTGACAGCAAGAGAAGTTGCTGATAAATTTGAAGAAGTCGTCTTTTATGAAGAAATAACTCATTTATTTGGGTTTTGTAATCTCTTTGAATGAATTGAAGATGGATCCTGAGAAAGTAAAAGCAATCAAAGATTGGCCATCACCAAAGAATATCTTTGAAGTTCGAAGCGTCCATGGATTGGATAGTTTTTAAGAAAGTTCATCAGGAATTTCAGTGGCATTTGCGCACCAATGATGGACACAGTTAAGAAGAGACACAAATCTTTTCACTGGATAGAGGAAGCAGAAAATAGTTTTAAGTTGTTGAAAGAGAAGATAACTAGACAACCGGTTCTGGTTTTGCTAGATTTCAGCAAGACATTTCAAGTCAGATGTGACGCAAGTGGATTTGTGATTGGAGCAGTCTTAAGTCAGGACAACAGGCCAATCACATACTTCAGTGAGAAGCTAAATGATGCAAAACTAAAATATTCCACGTATGACAAGGAGTTTTATGCAGTCATACAGGCGTTGAAAAAATGGAGACACTACTTGGTTCCAAAAGAGTTTGTCTTGTACAACGATAACCATGCTTTACAATTCATTACTCGGCAGGAAAAATTGAACCAGAAGCATGCAAAATGGGTTGAATACATGCAGAATTTTACTTTTGTTATAAAGCATATTTCTGGAACTACTAACAAGGTTGTTGATGCATTGAGCAGGAAATGTTTGATTCTGCAGAAGTTCAGAGTGAAAACCTTAGGTTTTGACAACCTCAAGGAAATGTACAGAGGTGATCCAGATTTTAAAGAGGCTTATCAAGCATGTGAGAATCCAGTTCTCAGAGACAGAAGCCAATGGATTGAATATATGATTTAGGATGGATTATTATTCAGAGGTAATCAATTGTGTATACCGAAATGCTCTATGAGAGAGAACCTCTTGAAGGAAAAACATAGTGGAGGATTGGCTGGACATTTCAGCCATGATAACACATTTGCGCAATTGAATGGCTCATATTATTGGCCAGGGATGAGAAAAGATGTCAAGAGATCGTAAACAGGTGCAGAATTTGTCAGCACGCAAAGGGGAAAAAAAAGGAATACAGGGTTGTCTCATCCATTTCCCATACCAGAGAGGTCGTGGGACGCGGTAAGCATGGATTTTGTGTTAGGACTGTCAAGGAAGCAGAGAGGGTGTGACTCAATCTTTGTGGTGGTCGATAGATTCTCTAAGATGGCACATTTTATTCCATGTCATAAAACCAGTGACGCAACACATGTTGCCAATCTGTTTTTCAAAGAAGTTGTTAGACTTCACAGCTTACCCAGGAGTATTGTATCGAACAGGGATACCAAATTTGTTGGTCATTTATGGAGAACCCTATGGAAGAAGCTAGGGACTAATTTATCTTTTAGCTCAACATATCACCCTCATACGGATGGACAGACTGAGGTAGTGAATCGAAGCTTGGGGGACTTGTTAAGGATTTTGGTGGCTGAACATCACAGTCAGTGGGATCAGATTCTGCCACAAGTAGAATTTGCATACAACGATTCACCGAATAGGAGCACAGGACAGAGCCCATTCCAAATCATGTATGGAATGCAGCCGAGAGGAGTGTTTGAGTTAAGGGACTTGGAGCAGAATGAATTCAAAATTACTGGAGCAGAATATTTTGCAGCAGATATGCAAGAGCTCCACAACAAAATCAGAGAACGGTTAAAGAATTCCAACCAGGAATATAAGTGCAGAGCAGATCAACATAGGAGAGAACTTCAGTTTGAAGCAGGAGATTTGGTCTTAGATCACTTGAGAAAAGAAAGGTTCCCAAGGGGAACATACAATAAACGAAAGATGAAGAAAATTGGGCCATGTAAGATCATAAGAAAATTTGAGGCCAGTGCTTATGAAATTGAATTGCCAGATGGGGTAGGAATATCACCCATATTCAACATAGTAGATTTGTATCCTTATAGAGTGGATGAAGCAGAAGTAGAGAGATCATAGGATCATAAGGAAGTTCAGTGGGTCAAACAATTGCCTGTAGCTGAAAAGATGCAAATGGAAAAGATAATTGATCAGAGAGTCCGAAAGAAGACCCGAGGGAAGACATACTTCGAATATTTGGTCAAATGGAAGGAACACCCGATTGAAGACACCAGTTGGGAAAGAGAAGCAAATATCCAAAGACACGGATAGAAAGTGCAAGAGCTCATGAACAGGAGTTCATGAAATTTTCAGCCAAGGGAGTATGATGCAGGAGCATCGTAAGCACGTGCAAAGATAAAGACAACTAGAAATACACCAGTGCACATTTTGAAAACGTTTTGATTTTGAATGAAGGGACATTAATGTAATATCTAGGAGAGCGTGTTCACATTTATGTTTTGGAGATTGTAAATAGATCTTGAGCATTGCTCACATCTGTCAGATAAAGAGGCATTTATTGTAATTTATGCAAAGTTGTTGTAGCTTTTATTTCAAATTATATAGCTTGTAATGTAGGAGGGAAAACAAATAGAAAGACACCCTCGCTTGTATCATTATGAGATAATTCAGATATTCAAAGTTATAAGTTGGAGAGCTATAGAGAACAAGAACACAGAGAAGAACCCATGTACAGGAACACTTGAGTTAATATATGAAGGCTTTGACTCAATTTCATGGTGTTATCATGCTTACTATTTACATCTATTGAATGGTATGTTTGCAGTTGTTTTGTTTCTTTGTGATGCATTTATTTCAATGCTATGTGTGTATGAACGCTCTTGATTTCATGTTGAATGTATGAAGTTTGAGAGGAGAGAAGAATGAGTTTCAATTGTTTCTCTTCCTGATATTCCTACAAGGAGTGCAGTGAACATCCGCAAGGTGTGGGTTGACGAGGGTCTGAGTTTTATCTCAAAAAACTAAGGAGGGTTGCTTTTGTTCTCGCACCAGTAGAAGGGTGGAAATAGCATAGAGTCGTGCAAGGAGTGCGCAGGCTGGTTGAAGTCTTAGAATTTATCAACCAAGACAAAGATTGAAGGATTTATGTTGAAAAGGAGTGCACAGGGTTAAAGGATCAAATAACCAAAGGTTATTTTTGAATGATGCAAGGAGTGCATGCAGGAAGCCTTAGGAATCCTCAAGTTTGCAAGTGAAAGCTTAGGAGGGAAGGAACCTTGAAAATTTCAAGGGAAGGCGAGTGTTGAAGACACCCAACAAACAGAAAAAACTTAGAAAGGTTGACGCCAGAGTGTTTGGTGGAGGATTCTTTCAGAATTCTGATTGAACGATGGAAACGCTTCGTGGAGGAAGTATCGATTTACCAATGTTCATTGGATTTCGCAGGCCAACAAGGATGATAAGGGCGTGAGTCACCCAATGCTAGAAGCTCAGGAGGAATAGAGGTCATTGGATTAGGATCAACAGGAGCCGTTGATCTTGTCCTGGAATTTTGTTGTTTCGGAATTCAGGAAAAAGAGGAGGCTGTGACTCGGAGTCGAGAGTCATGAACTCCCGATTTGTGAAGTCCCGATTTAATCAAGACTGTCAGATCGTGGATATTTCGGAACCATTGATCTGTGGCAGGGGTCGTCGAGTTTGAGAGGTTAGTGACAGGAGTTGCTACATCACATAACGTCGATAAGCAAAATCCCGAAGTGTCGAAGTGTTTGGGCCCCAGTGCATAGTGGGAGGTCACATCGGGAAAAGTCAGAGGGAGGAGTCAAAGATCCCTTAGCTCTTTCAGGTTTCGAATATTGAAGAGATAGGAGGACTCACATCTAAGATCATGAAGTTGTGAAACCCGAAACACCCTTTTTGGTGAGGTTGTGGTTACGTCAGTTGGCCACGTGGATGAGAGTTGGCGCTTAGTGCTTGTTTCACACCGGCATAACTCATAAGGACCTGTGGTAACTATAACACCCCATTCCAGGCCGGGTAGGCGCTACTTCGCGGAATAAAAATACTCATACTTAATTATATATATATATCATGCATTTAAAGCAGGTTAAACAGAAAACTCAGAGTAAGCATAAGAATTACCGCTATTATAAATAATCAATGGCTTTAACATTAATACATATGCACAGCAAAATACATAATAACTATAAATACACAGACATGTAGAAACATAATTAAAACATCATCTGGAACTTATCTTTGAAACAGTGGTAATTCCACCAACTAGGTGCAGGCCTTCCATGAACCTCCCAGCCTTAGACCATACTGCTCTTCAAGCTCAGCAATGGGTCACCCCCGAGCTGGGATTAAGCTCCACCCCAAGGAAAGGAATCCTAGACTAGGCTGAGGTTACAGGGAAAACACACAGTCACAAGGAAGGATTCTCTCCCAGGAACCACTTATGCCCACTTCCCACAAAATCTCCTTCCCCACATGCTTGTTCCACCCTAGGAGTATACACCTTCTCTGTCACCTAGACAGTCCTTCGGCTGCTAACCTCCCTTGCCTTGGGTTTTTAGCAACAGACCAGACCGGAAGTCTCCGAGCTCTGTGGCAGCTACAAGGTTCCTTCCAGGAGTTCTCTTCTTCCTCTACACACTCTCTCACCTGGAGAGAGTCACTCACAGGCCCAACAACCTGTTCTTCCAACTTCAACACCTCTCTCACATGGAGAGAGTGTTGTACTAACTGGCCAACAAGCCACACGCAGTGCCAGCACTGCGTGGCCACAACAGCCAATGGGGAAAACATACACGGGCTTTCCAAATAGGCTCAACAATGACAAGATGGTCTCACGGTTATGAATTTGGGACAGAGACTCCACGCACGGGCTCAATATTCTCAGACAGAGGATGCATCGGCTTTCCAAAAATCAACACACAGACTCCTAGTTCAGAGGATGTACGGGGTATCTCTTGCGGAGGTCAGATGGGTTCACACTCAGGCAGTCGAGGGTCGAATGGAGGAGGAACCCCCCAACACGGCTGATCTCAAACGCTTTATTTTCATGCGCCTGGGTTGAAACTTGTCACCCATGCAACTACGTGCATTCCATTCATTTGGAAGTTACTTGTCCTTCCAAAAGAACTTAGGATAAAGCATATTATTCACATTCTTTTTGGAATAATATTAAAATATTATTCTCAAGGCTTAAGCCCTTAGGCTTAGCCCCTAGGATCAACACTTAGCCCCTCTTCCCACCTTCCATCCCCTAATCCCTTGCCCACTCTATGGAAGCTTATTCCCCCATCACTCATTCATCGTGATCGGTCTGCACACAGTGGTGTTTATAATTTTATTAATGTTTTGCATAGATACATGTACAAAATCAGGCTCTTGGCCTTCAACACTTAGGCTCTCTGGCCTAATAATCACATAAGCCCACTAGCTTATATTAACTTGGCTCACCAACCTATAAAACATAATTACAATTCATTTCATAAACATGATTTACAACAGGGCTCGGCCTTGGGGACATTACAATCCCCCTCCCTTATTTTTGCATTATCCTCAGTGCAACTTTCACACAGCATCAACAAGATTTCCAAAATATTTAAAAATATGCGGGTATTACACCCATATAGTGTCCTCATGCTCCCATGTCACGTCCTCGGGACCGTACCAGGTCCACTGGACCTTTACAAGCTCAATAGCTCGATTCCAGAGTTGTTTTATTTTCTTGTCCAATATGCGCACATGATGCACTTGCAGGACACCTTCTTGTTCCACCTGAATCATATTCCAATCGATTACATGATTAGCATCAGGTATATATATTTCTTAAGTAATGGAATATGAGACACCTTAGGTACAGTCATGGATGCAGTAATGTAAGCATATATGCAATGTATATATATGTATATACAAACAAATTTAATAACATTAAAATTGTATACAACATACACAACATACAATAAATAAAGAATTGTACTTATCTTTTGAGTGAGAAGACCTTCCACCCCGGAGCAGGGCTATGACTCCATTGGGGCAATGGCTTCCCAATATAGCCATGGTCCACAATCCTTATCCACATGGTCTAGGATAAGGTACCAGACCTCAGCAGCACTCCAACCATTCAAACCTCGGCAGTACTCCAACCAACGGTCTCTCATTCCCCACATGCCTGTCCCACCCGGGAATATACACCTTCACAAGCACAGTCCATCGGTGCTACACCTCCCTTTTCTTAGGCTTCAACAATAGGTCGGACCGGAAGTCTTAGAGCACCGTGGCTCCAGGAGTTCCAACTACGTTCTAAGGTTTCCAAGCAGCATCTTCCCGAGATACTCTTTGTAGCCAACATTTAACTTTTATCAACATCATCTCATCTGCATCAACCACATGCAGTTATCCTGAGAGAACATAATGGAATTCATTAGGAATTCCAATTAGTTTGAAAGGAAATTCAACTTTTATTCCCAAAACATGACATTCTATTTCATGATTCATCTTGGTTGTTGCCACATTATGAATGTAGCCATCCTTGTGATTTTCCACAGGCATCAAACTACATACAATTTTCCTGCAAGACTTCGTCTTGCATACTGCCAACAATTGTTAGTATTTTTTGTACATCACAATTCAACATGTACAACATCTTATGCAATAATCTTAGAATTTCTTGCACCTGGAAATTCAATCACAATTACCAAACAACTTGACCAAATAGAATGACTCATCATTCTATGCATATGCATGTTCATAATTAACAACAGTAAGTTCATTATTTCAATTTTCTGAACACAAAATTCTATGTAGTCTCTATTCCTGTGACTACCTGGTTTGTAACTTTCCTGTTGCAATGTTTAACGGTTCCTGAAATGTTCTCAACTTCAGGGGTTAGCAACATTTCAGCCATTAGTATAATTATTTCCATGCAATAATATATATGCATGTACTTACAAAACATATTTAGCCATTGCATTTAGTATACAATTCTATCACTCATTATGCATGAGTGCAATTCTCAATGCATTCTTATTCAGTGCACCTTGCATTGAATTACATAATGCTCTCTATCTCAGTCATGTATTCACCATCCATGAGTTGGAATTTTGGCCAATGTGTTGCCACATTCTCCATACCTTGTCATACTAAATCAGGTCCTGGTCTCATACATGACTAGCTTACTGGCATTTATTCCTACAACCAGTTTTTATCTTTAATTCTTTGTTTATTACCCCATAACCAAATTAACATGACATTCTACTATGTCAATGTGTGCATTCAGAAGATAAAAATATTTGAATTAATATAGGCCTACAACCTTTACCACATCCAATGGTATGCATTCAATCATATAATCATGTGATTTTTTAACATATCTCTGGCTGAGGAAATTCTTACCAAAATTTCCTTTCAACAATTATGCAAAAAGAGTGATAAAAACTCATACCTGCATGGCTGCCATTAAAAATTATACTACCTAAATATCTGATAGCAGTAGAAGATTTCATGCTTCTTTTATCAAACTTATAACTAGCACTTTAGCTCTGACGCAAACCTCCGACCCTCGGGCCAAGATCCGCACAGGATCGTTCTAAATTCTCCTCGAGCCAAAGCGGCTCCTTTGATTCCCTGTTGAAACCCCCAATGAATCTGATCCACAGGTCCTTCATGAAAACCCGCCCTACGCAACTTGATGCCAGGTGCGAGCCTCACATTTCCATGCAACCATGACCTTACCTTAGTGCAAGTGCCTCTTGCAACTCGCGAGTTCATGAGTCGAAGTCCCTCGACTCCTCTTTCTCCAGATGCCGATACCCGAGATGTGATATGGGTATGGATCCTCCTTGTTAGTGCCTTCCACACATAACCACCAGTTAGGGATAAGTGCTAGCACTACTCGCAACTCGCTACTTCGCGAGTTGGAGTATTGAGCCCTCGTGCTCCTCCTTTGCGAATCCCCGAGACATGAAAGTCAACAATGAGTTGACTCCTTTCCAGGTGACATCTGTCCAGCACCTGTCACCCGCTTCCCCTTTCTCTGGGCGCTTATTGTTACGCCACCTGTCAACCACGTGGTCCCCACCTAACGGATGTGCCACGTGTTCTATGAGTCCTCGGCACTCGACACTTCGCGACCTCGTAGTCAAAAAGAATTTCTTTCAACCCCCGATACACGATACCACGTAGAGGTTCCGATCCAACAGTTCTCCCGTGGCTTAGATTCAATGGTTTGGATCTCCTTCCCTTCCCCTCGCGACTCGGAACTTCGCGGAACCAAAAATTTGGTCTGTCCTCCGAACTCATGAACCCCGAATTCGCGATTTCTTGAATGAGATCAATGACTATCGTTGACCTGGATCTGACGGTCACTATCCTTTCTGAGCTTCAGAGTATCGGAAGATACTCGGCCTTAGTCCCCTCGCTACTCTGCAATATCCAATGACTCTCGCAACTTCAGCACTTTGTCCACAAAGTGTCTCCACCATCCATATGGCTCCTCTCCTTTGCGACCTCCCAGAGGTTAAACTCTGTGCACCTTCCTCCGGATCTGATGACTATCGATTCTTTGCACTAGATCTAACGACCCAGATCTCTTCCTCTCCAGTTGATCTAATGACAGCTATGCTCCCTCCTGAGCTTTAGAACTTATTCCTTCCCCTTGGAATATTTTTTGAAGTTTCAAAGGCCTCGACCTTCGCTTCCCCTGCAAGCTCAATTCCTTTGAATCTCGCCTGTGTTCTAGGAACGTTGTCGCTCATGAGCTTTGTCGACTGTGAAACCTCGAAGGGTTTCTTGACCTCTTTCTCCTCTTTGTTGTTACTCTGTGCACAACAACACTATCCTTCCCGAGCTTCGGAACTTGAACCTCTAAGGGATTCAACCCTTGCCTTCTCCTTCAAATGGATATTGGTGCCCTATGGCAACTTCTTTCTCAAGCACACTTTGCTGAGCCTACAGGGTGTTCAATAACCCTGTGAGTGTCTTCCTGTGACACTTCTCCTATCTCAGAACTTGAAAGAGTTCCTTCTGTGCACACTTGCACCAACTCGATGCCCTTCCTGACAAAGTTCTCCAGAATCATCAGTGACTCTGTCTTCTCACTAAACTCAAAATAGGGTTCTCCTCAATGCATCCTGTGCATTTTCTCAATGCCCTCTTGGCAGAGTCTCATAGAATTCTCAGAAATTTTGTCTTCCTTCTCAACACTTCTCCTTCCTCTGATCTCATAATAGAGTTCTTTTGTGCACTCTATGCACTTTCTCAATGCCCTCTTGGCAGAGCTTCCACAGAACCCTCAGTAATTCTGTTTTCTCGGTGTTTTCCTCTGCACAGTCTTACCTCCAAGGATTCCTACCGTCCGTTCAGGTTCTCAATGACTTCTTTCCAAATATCTTGGCGTCAATTCTTCTAGACTTGAATTCCTCCCTAACTTGAAGGAATTTGAATATTTTGAAGGCTTCGATGGTGTTTTCCAAAAGACTTTTTGGTTCCCTCCTGGAACCCTCTATGCTCATCTCCTAGAGTCTTTCGAACTTAAAACAAGTTCCCTCTATAAGCACTCCTTACGCTGGATATACACACTCTACATACAAAAGTTCTACACTATCTCTTCTGAGCTTCATTTTTTGAACTGGAAGCATTATGTGTCTCTTCCATTTCTTTGCACTTTGTGGCAATTCAAATCAGTTTTTGCACTCGTCAATCTTCTGCAATACAAATGCGCAGACGACTAGAATTTGTCAAGCCTTCGTTTCTTGACAATTCCTTCATCATTCATAAACAATCCAATTTAAGAAAATGTTTCAATTTCATGAATTTTCTGAGCTTTGCTTGGCTCTGTACTTTTAGGTGATAGCTCCCTCTTTCTTAGTCCCTACCCACGTGACCAATGGTCGTGACCAAGTGCTAGACTACTAGGTGCTACTCGGGTCTTCGACCTTCAAAGAGTTTAAGGCACACACAACTATCTCCCGGAGTTCCGATTTACCCAATTCGCGTAAATCGGGTGGATCGATGGTCTACGTTTACCCAACATCCAATGGTTAAAATCCGTTGCGGTTCTTCCATCTTCGAAGATTTTGGGACTTCGGGTTTCAGGGTTTTGGTCCATGAGGCTCTCACACTCTCTTTCGGGTTTTGGGTCTTCAGTACCCGAGAGTTCATGATGCAGTGACTCCCAACCCCTTGTCACTCCAACTCTCAAATTCTGAAATTTCAATTTACTTTAATCTCCGGGCCCACAGTACGGTTGTTTCCATTAACCACGGTGGCACGCTCAGGAGGGTCCATGTCACCTTAGGTGACGTCATCGAGTCCCACCATTCTCGCCTGTCTTCTCGACTCACTGGCACGTGGTGCACATCCATGTGTCCACATCCATTCCAATCGAAAATCCAATGGTTAGACTTTTCTTGGATCTACTGTGTAGATCCTTTCAACGTTTTGGGGTTTTGGGCATCGGGAGTTCGTGCATCCACACATCTTGAATTTCCATTTGCCGAAATTCTGAAATTACTGTCTACTCTTCCACTTAATCCAACAGTCAAGTTCCTCTCTTACGATCTATTGTGTAGATCGTTTCGAGATTTCACGTACCGTGATTTCCACACTCCTGTGCAACTTCAAAGGGTTTTAAACCTCGTGCACATTCTCTAGATCTGACAGTCGTGAGGGTTCTCCTTTCCTCCCGAACAAATCCTACGACTCCAACACTTCATGCGTTGAGCTCTCTCTCTCTCCTAGTGGCCATATACCACACCGGCTATGGTTCTAAAATACCGCTAAACCTCCTAAGCTTTGTAACATGGTCAAGTGACTCCTTGATACTTAGGAACATTCTGGGGTTTGAAATTGGCCCTCCCGACACAATTTCTTCTCAAAACTTTCGGTTTGAAGACCACTTATCCAGCCCATCTAGGCTCAGTGTTGAAACCTTGGCTCTGATACCATACTGTAACACCCCATTTTGGGTTGGGCAGGCGCTACTTCGTGGAATAACAATACTCATACTTAATTTTATATCTATCTATCTATCTATCTATCTATCTATCTATCTATCTATCTATCTATCTAT
>ML792050.1:175916-196994 GCA_009831015.1 Picea engelmannii
ATATATATATATATATATATATATATATATATATATATATATATATATATATATATATATATATATATATATATATATATATCATGCATTTAAAGAAGGTTAAACAGAGAACTTAGAGTAAGCATAAGAATTACTGCTATTATAAATAATCAATGGATTTAAAATTAATACATATGCACAGCATAATACATGATAATTATAAATACACAGACATGCAGAAACATAATTAAAACATCATCTGGAACTTATCTATGAAACAGTGGTAATTCCACCAACTAGGTGCAGGCCTTCTACAAACCTCCCAGCCTTAGACCACGTTGCTCTTCAAGCTCAGTAGTGGGTCACCCCCGAGCTGGGACTAAGCTCCACCCCAAGGCAAGGAATCCTAGACTAGGTTGAGGTTACAGGGAAAACACACAGTCACAAGGAAGGATTCTCTCCCAGGAACCACTTATGTCCACTGCCCACAGACTCTCCTTCCCCACATGCCTATTCCACCCTAGGAGTATACACCTTCTCTGTCACCTAGACAGTCCTTCGGCTGCTAACCTCCCTTGCCTTGGGTTTTCAGCAATAGACTGGACCGAAAGTCTCCGAGCTCTGTGGCAGCTACAGGGTTCCTTCCAGGAGTTCTCTCCTTCCTTTGCACACTCTCTCACCTAGAGAGAGTCACTCACAGGCCCAACAACCTGTTCTTCCAACTTCACCACCTCTCTCACCTAGAGAGAGTGTTGTACTAACTGGCCAACAAGCCACACGCAGTGCTAGCACTGCGTGGCCACAACAGCCAACGGGGAAAATAGACACGGGCTTTCCAAACAGGATCAACAATGACAGGATGGTCTCATGGTTATGGCTTTGGGACAGAGACTTCATGCACGTGCTCGATCTTCTCAGACAGAGGATGCATCGGCTTTCCAGAAATCAACACACAGACTCTTGGTTCAGAGGATGTACGGGGTATCTCTTGTGGAGGTCGGACGGGTTCACGCTCAGGCAGTCAAGGGTCGAATGGAGGAGGAACCCCCCAACATGGCTGATCTCAGACGCTTTATTTTCATGCGCCTTGGTTGACACTTGTCACCCATGCAACTTCGTGCATTCCATTCATTTGGAAGTTACTTGTCCTTCCAAAAGAACTTAGGATAAAGCATATTATTCACATTCTTTTTGGAATAATATTAAAATATTATTCCCAAGGCTTAAGCCCTTAGGCTTAGCCCCTAGGCTCAACACTTAGCCCCTCTTCCCACCTTCCAGCCCCTAATCCCTTGCCCACTCTGTGGAAGCTTAGTCCCCCATCACTCATTCATTGTAGTCGGTCTGCACGCAGCGGTGTTTATAATTTTATTAATGTTCTGCATAGATACATGTACACAATCAGGCTTTTGGTATTCAACACTTAGGATCTCTGGCCTAATAATCACATAAGCCCACTGACTTATATTAACTTGGCTCACCAGCCTATAAAACATAATTACAATTCATTTCATAAACATGATTTACAACAGGGCGCGGCCTTGGGGACATTACAGCAACACACTTGTGTGTGTGTAAGATTTCCTGTGGGGAAATCAAAGAGTCAATTAGACTCAAACGGGAAGATTAAAGAACAATCTTAAGACCAGGAGGTCGCACAGAACCTGTTGAGGTAGGGGGTGTTGCACCAATGTTTATTTTTCATCCCACATAGAGGAGTTGTCAAGGAAATCGTTTGGGCATTTTCTTCATGAGGGAGAAAGAGCCGAGATGTTTGCAGTCCTTGAGTTGTGTAAAGGAGGTCGTGGAAAATGGTGAAAGTAGCGAGTTCTAGGTTTGAGGTGGAGAAATTTACTGGAAAGAACAACTTTGAGTTGTGGAAACTAACAATGTGGGATTTTCTAGTGCAACAAGGATTTCACAAAGCATTGGATGGAAAGAGAAAGAAGTCAATGGGTATGTTGGATGATGAATGGGAAGATCTCGATGCAAGGGGTATCTACACCATTCAGTTGTGTCTAGCTGGAGAAGTCCTCTTCAATATCGTGGGAGAGCAAATAACAGTTGGACTATGGAGCAAAATGGAGAGCCTCTACATGATGAAACAAATGTACCTGAAGAAGCAACTATACAATCTACTGAAGAAAGAAGGTACCAATATTGTTGATCATTTAAATGTATTTAATAGTCTCTTATGTCAATTAACTAGTATGGATTTAAAAATAGATGAGGAAGATAAGGTAGTGACATTGTTGTGTTCGTTTCCTCAGTCTTGGGATCATTTAGTCACTCCTATTGCCTTTAGCTCAGCAAACACCCTTGAGTTTGACTCTGTTGTGGGTGCCTTGTTATCTGAAGAGGTGAGGAGAAAATCCAGTATAGAAACCTCCACACCAGAAGCATTGGTGGTTAGAGGTCGATCTAGAAAAAGAGGGGAATTGGAAAGTACATCTAGATCTATGTCAAAGGAAAATAAAAGTGAACATGTTGGTATTGCACTAAATCAGGGCATCTCAAGAAAGATTGTTGGAAGAGAAAAGAATCCAAGGAAGACTCTCGTAAGGAACAAAATATGGTTTAATCAATTTCACGTATGGTTGATGAAGTTTTATCTATCTATAGTATTTCACAATATAAAGAAGAATGGTTGTTAGACTCTGGTTCTTCCCAGCACATGTGTTCACATAGAAGTTGGTTTTCTTCTTACTAATCTATAGATGACGGTCTTGCTTTTACGGGAAACAATATTTCTTGTAAAATTATTGGGATTAGGAACATTAAGATTAAAATGTTGGATGGTATTGTAAGAACGTTGACGGATGTTAGACATGTACTAAGCCTTAAAAATATTTTAATTTCTTTGGGAGTTTTGGATTCTAGGGGTTACAAGTTTATAGGTCAAGCTGGAGCACTGAAAGTGTGCAAGTGCATCTTGGTGGTTATGAAGGATACAAAGATTGGAAACCTTTAAAAATTTGAAGTAAGCACTCAAGTAATTGAAGCAATGGTGGTATCTAAGGAAGCACAATCCAACAACAAAATAGTCGATTACTTCGGCCTTAAATCCAAACCAACAATAAGCACAATGTGTCATTCGGGCAAAGAGGAAGAACAAGTTTCTATCAAACTTTTAATACAATGAAAAGCCAACATACATATTCATTGTCTTCTCAAGTAAAAGAAGTGCCATGGATGAAGCTTCACCAGTAAAGGGGATATGGTCCATAGAGCCTTGTTATCGCACAGTTTGTAGCTTGGGCAAAGCCCAACCCAAGGAACAAGTGTGTGCCACAACTGGGGACACCTGTCACTGTCACCTCAATAGATATCCCCCTCATTTTAGTGATGGACAATTCCAACATAAAGGAGGCTTCCCAAGTGACCCTAGGGGGATTGCAAGGGGAGAGGATGAGAGCTGAAAGAAATACCCCTATAGGTCACAATGAAAAGGTTCTAGGGGCTTGATAGAGGATGATTATCAATCAAGGAAAAGTTTCCAATGGAGCATACCTGCAAAACAAATGTTGGACAACCAAAACCAAGACAATATATGATGAAATGAGCCCTAGAAAAGGAGGGAAATGACAAGTTATTCTTGTTGTCCAAAAATTTCAACAGTAAGGAATTACATATCAACAAATGACAAGGTTACAACAACTGCAAATTACATCATCTAATCACCATATAATATTGGAAAAATTAGCATGCACTTAGAGATAATATTCCAATGCTTAAAACAATGAATTAGATGACAAAGGAGGGTTGTAAGAAAGCGTTATCATCAAAGAATAATAACAGCCTTATGATTGTAGCAAACTTTTGCTACAGAAACAAATTTTAACCAATAAAATCATCAAGCAAGACACCCAATCAATAGCCCTTGACAAATAGATCAAATTTCATTGCTTACATGCAAATTCAGCGATCAAAAGTGAAGAAACATTTGTTGAGAAAGAGAGTTTACTGCAGCCCTAATGGTTGTAGCTTAATATGATGAAATGAGCCCTAGAACAAGAGGGACACAACAAGTTATGCTTGTTGTCCCAAAATTTCAGCAGTAAGGAATTACGTATCAGCAAATGACAAGGTTATAACAACTACAAATTACATCATCTAATCACCATATAATATTGGAAAAATTAGCATGCACTTAGAGATAATATTCCAATACTTAAAACAATGAATTAGATGACAAAGGAGGGTTGTAAGAAAGTGTTATCAACAAAGGATAATAACATCCCTATGGATGTAGCAAACTTTTAATAAATTTTTCTACAGAAACAACTTTTAACCAATAAAATCACCAAGCAAGCCACCTAGTCAATATCCCTTGACAAGTAGCTCAGATTTCATTGCTTACATGCAAATTTCAGCTGTCAAAAGTGAATAAAAACTTGTTGAGAAAGAGAGTTTATTGCATCCCTAATGGCTATAGCTTAATATCTATTACAACAAACTAACCACTTAGCAAATGAAGATGCCCTTGGAGGACAAGAGAGTCAATAGCATGAAAATTTTAAATCCAACTTGAATAATTCCAAAAGCTCAATGTTCACGTTTACCGATGCAATAATTAACAATCTCCAATGCAAAGTATTAATGCCTTGCTATTGGGTGAATGGAGTCTCTTCCTCGAAAGATAAGTTAAACAAAGAGAAAGAAGATATCCTTGTTGAGAGTTAAACCCTTATAAAACCCTACAACACTCCTTCGAAATCGTCTAGCTTAAAATCCAAGATGAACTAGGGTTTAAATCCTCTTACTTCTTGTTGCAAGCCTTATAGCACTTCAAATAGAAAAAGAAAATAGAACCTTGGTGGAGGGTGTAAGCCCTTTTACTCCTCCTAGGGTTTGAGATATATTTCTTGAATTTTAACAAACATACGACACTATGCAAAAAGGGTGGGAGCACATGTAGAGCCCTTTGAAAGGTTGACATTAGTGTAACTATGTTTTTGTGGTAGATTGATGCTTTTGGTTTTGTATAAGGACCACTTTAGAAAGTTTTTTGTATGGTAAAGACTCTATGTTACAGTAAGTGTTTTATTTGGGAAGGAAAAGTTATGATCATGGACAACATATGAAACTGTTACATATAGACTAATGTCTTTTGGGAAGGACAAGTTATGATTATGGAATTCTTTAATTTAGGGAAAAGAAGTCTTATTAGTCCGAAGGTAACAAGTACTATTGTAAATGGCATTTGCATGTTGTTTTTTTAATACTTCAATATGTAAATTAAGGTGTTTAACTCAAAGTTTTAGTTTTATATTTTATTGAAAAAAATACTTGCAACACTTGGGTTTCTATCAGAAACTTTGAAATGTTATTTAACTTCATATCGAGGTCATTTTAATTTATCAATAATTTGTGCTATGTTAAACTTAATACTTAAGATATAATCTTTAGAGTAGCAATAAATAATTTGTGCTTAAACTTAAGGCTTACGATGTAATATTTAGAGATGCACTAATGCTATCTCTGAGCCATGTCCAATGCTTTTTATGTGTCCAACAGGGGAAGCCAAGTCTCATGCTTAATTTCTCGACCATCAACGCATCAACCAATCTCAATATTCTACACGTATGCATCTGATTCCAGGTCTATTCCCTTCTCTAGAGTCTAGTGATATTTGTTCTACTCTGGAGTGTAGTGATGTCTGGACCAACTGTGTGACTGGAGTTGTGATGGAAGTCTGGATATGTGACCAAAGCTGTGCGATTGGAGTTGTGATGGAAGTCTGCAGATGTATGCCTGCAACTCTCTTTTCAGCCATTTTGATATGTAAATGGAAATTCATTCAATGCGATTTGGTTCAATCATTTCTATATGCAAATAGAACTTCAATTAATATGACTTGGTTTATTATGACAAGGAAATATAAAAAACCAGTTAGTTCGTCACCTATGTTCTTCTTCTTGCTCTTCCTAATTTTTTTCACACAATAGAAGAAAACTCATGGTGTGGATGCCCCGACATTGATCTGACCAAAAATTATGTCAATGAGCAAAGTGGAGATGTGATTCTGTTTATGAAGAGCTCATATGGTAGTTGCAATAGCATAAGAACATTATAGTTTTATTGGTTTATTTTCTAAATGGAAAACTTGATAGTAACTTTATTGGTTTTCTAAACAAGTGGAACATAATCAAGCTTGAGCCTCCACTGATTTGTGAATTTCTATGTTAGTGTGCTTGTTGGTGATTACATATATTGTTCACCATATACTGTGCGTGACTATGTGTGAAATAGATCTATAAATGTGATTACATTAAACCAACATATTAATGGGTGGACTTGGCATGTATGTGCTATGTAATATGGATATTTTTGGGAAACTTTTCATGTATTTTTAATGCACTTAATTGTTTTCAACTAGATATGTTTTTTGTTTTTTTTAATATGGATGAAATTAGTTTTAATAGGAGAATATCAACCACCTCCTTAGTAAATGTTTTATTATATGGACTGAACGTCGTTTTTTATGTGTTATTCTGTATTGATCATCTTTTTTAAGAGTTTTCAAATTCATTTGATTTAATGTTTATATTTAACTTATATGTTATTACTTTTTCTTTTAACTGCTTTGTTTTGTTTACAATAATTTCATTCTTCTTTTGTTTCAAAAGTATTTGATGTTTACAATAATTTCATTCTTCTTTTGTTTCAAAAGTATTTGATGGTTTGTTTTGTTTACAATAATTTTATTCTTCTTTTTATTTTGTTTACAATAATTTCATTCTTCTTTTTGTTTCAAGTATTGGGTGAAAGTGAAATATGTAATTATTATTATTTTTTCTTCTTATACATAATTATCATAATTTCATTCTTCTTTTTGTTTCAAGTATTGGGTGAAAGTGAAATATGTAATTATTATTATTTTTTCTTCTTATACATAATTATCATAATTATACTTGTAAGATACACTAAGTTCTTAAAAAAAAAGAAATGCATTTTTCTTTTGTTTCACTTATTTGAAGCATTGGGTGGAAGTGAAATATGCAATTATGGTTATTTTTTCTTCACATAGTTATATTTATAAGATACACTAAGTTTTTTTTTTTTTTNTCTGAAAAAATAAAAAGGAAAAAAGATTGAACCCATTGCATGAAGACCGAATACTTCTACAATAAAGGTGCAAAGGAAAAGAAGTGACCTTAAATATTCATATGCCATAAAATGATGCCAAATAGTTGTTCTTGTAACAATTCAAAAAGAAAAAATGCATCCCATGCAAAGATGGTTATGAAAATTCAGAAAAGAAAAATTACATCCCATCCAAAGATGGTTATGAAAATAAGGATGTCAAATAGAAGTTCTTGTAGCTAATCACGAAAGAAAGAAAAAAAAACATTCCATACAAAGATTGTTATGAAAAGACCAATAGAATTACATGACATTTTAGTGTTTGTATCCATTCAAAGGAGGGAATACATGGGAGAAGTCATTGTGTTCTGATCTAGCATTTCAATTTGAAACTAAAGCCAAGGATAGATAAGGTAAGATATGTCTACAGATATTGAACTTGTGTATTGTGTTGTGATTGCCAAAATAAAGCCGTGTCATCGGTGCTAATGTAGTTGTTTTACCTATTACATTTTTTTAAAACTATGTAACAAGCAATAGAATTTTTAATCATGCAATCAGAAACAAAGAAAAACTTAATAAGGACAGCTATGATATGCTGGGAAACCCTTAGAATGACCATCCCCACAGAAATTCAAGTCTCTCTCCTAGTAATAATTTATTATCTTGTTTGAATGATTGTGGTTCTAGGTTTCAAGGCCTCTGGCAGCCTAACAAATTAGTATGTTTGAGGTTTTCCATGAAAGCTTTGAAAACTAGGTGGCATGGTTAAGGCGATCTTGATCTCTTTTAATTGCAATATTGCAAGCTACTTGAGAAATGTGTTTTCCCTTTTTCATTACTGATCTATCAAGTTATGGAATTAATTTTGTTAGATTTTGATTCCATTAACCTGATCACGAGGATGTAACGATGCAGAGGTTCCTTTTTTCAGAATTCAGGGATGACATCGACAAAGCCGAGTTGGTGGAGCCTGGAGGCACCTCTTACAATATGAAAAGAAAAATCTGTTGGGTTGTAAAGGCAGTCAACATCCTTTTCACTTATATCTGCTGCAATTCCATAGTCGGTTGGCATCACTTTCATCATACTCATCGTCCTGAGCTTCCTCACCCACACAACGGTTTGAAATTTATGGCGATGGAAATGTGAAAGGTAAACCACATTTATACTAAATCTTATAGTCATTTGGACAGAAATTGGAGAAATATAAGGTGCAGTTATTAACAACGATGGGAGTCTTGTACATATACGAGAATGCAGCTGGCCATCCTTTATCATTGGGGGCTCTCAACAAATATTTCCACTTCAGGCATTATGAGGATCAAGTAGACTAAACATTGCCATTTTTTTATTTTTTATTTTGGATCAGTTTTGTCCAAAATTATTCCATAAATTTTAGAAGGATAACTGGAAATTAGAATTGCATGTTTTGGTGATTGAGATTACATATTTCAGGTGTTCTAGTGTTTTTGAGAGCGGTCAAATGGATTTATGCATTGAAAAACACAATTTGAGTAATGTAAAAGTGTGATTTGGTCAATAATTGAATTAATCTGGGTGATAGTTGTTGAATTCCAGTGACAGTTGTCAAATAAAATAAAAAACTTAGAACATTTAGACTATATTAACAAAGGGTGAATAAAACATGTTATGATGATTGAAATAATTATATTTGCTAACAAATAGTGAATAAGATATGTTAGGTGTGTTGAGTCTAAAGGTTCAATAGAAGGGAGTTGTTCATATAACATAACACGTTAAAATAATAATAAAATATTAAAATAATAAAAAGGAAAATAAAAAATTATGTCCACTGTGTATCAAATTTATCACAGATGTTATTCATACAATACATATGATTTAGGATTCGTATAGCTATGGTAAATTGTAGAATTAAAGATAGGAGGTAGGTAGGTGGGTGAGTGGGAGGGATGGATATTCATCACCTTTGTCCACCCCACTTAAGTCCAGGTCACAAGTTGAGTGACCCAACAAAGCACTACAATCCTACTAAGTTGAGTCATTTGGTTGCGGCTTCTCTAAATAGTTTCTGAGAGCTAATATTTAACGGGCAGGAATACAATATCTAGTATAAAGATCAACTAATGTTAATCTTTACAAACAATTATTGCAATGAGCACTTAATTAAGGTTAAAAGTCACCTAGAATTTATATGAATATTCAATTATATATTCAACATATAATCATACAATATATTGATTTATATATTAAACATATAATTATAATCATATTAATTTATTATTATAATAATATGTAGATGTATCAAATTAACTCAATATATCTTTTTTAATCAAATGAGAAAGTTGTAAGGTAGACATTATTATTTAAAATAGTTACATAGTTGCAATGATTTATAGTCTATATTATTATAATCATATTAATTTATAATATGTAATTATATTAATTTATATCTAGTTGACCTACTATTCTAATCAAATTAATATATTAAATATCAACTTATTATAAGTATTACATATTCATATTAATTCATATAGTCAATATATTATTATAATCATATTAATTTTAATTTATATAGTCAATAATAACCATTCTAGACGCATTTTAACTTCTAATTAGAGGGATCAAATTTCTCTAGGTGAAAACCTTTAAATTTCGGATCTATTAAAGTCCAGAGGGATCAAGTTTCTAGAGGTGCAAACCTTCTTTAAAGTGAAAAACTTGAGGAAATGTTAAAGGTTTGCATCTCTAGAGATTTGATCCCTCCAGAGTTAAGATGGATCTAGGTTGATTAATAAATGGTGAATGAAATATGTTATGTGCTGGATTAATGAGATATGTTATATATAGGGATATTGGGTGAATGAGAAATTATAAGAATAAAATGTTTATACATAAATTAAGTTTTTTTTGGAAAAAAAAAAATTATATATTAATTATTTGATATAAAATATAATATTAAAAAATATATATTTTTAAATTTTTTTATTGTTCAAACAATTTTTTTTTCATGATTTAATTTTTTTTTTTAATTTTAAAATTTAAAATTAATGTGTGTAATATGTATGTGTATTAGAAAGAAGGAAGAAAATTATTATAGCTTTGGGTTATTATTGTAATTATATCATCTTGTGTAGATAAAATTTTGTCATCTAAAATAATTTATTAGTGGTCTATAAGAGGGTAGTGAGAATGGTTAGAACAAGAAACATCTATATCATTTGTACTTCAATACCCCTATCATGGGAAGACATTTACTCCTACAAGATGTCTCTTGATGTTGGGTTGTTGAGATATTTCCTTACGTTAGATTAAGATGAACTCTTAGCCAATTAGATGTAGTTTTAGGTCATACTCTATGACCAAAAGACAATTTCAACCTAGATAGTATCCACAAGAAAGCTAGCCCCTTTTGTGTTCATTGCTACTGAGGCTACCTCCATTGCAGTCATGTGCTTTCTAGTAGCATCTATCCTTAGTCCCCTACATGACATCAGATACATATAGTAATATCAAAGATATTGAATTCAAGTTTAAAAGTCTTGTAGAGGAAAAAGCTAAAGATATCAAGGGATATCAAGCTTTTGTAAACTTTGGACATTAAGCATTATTATTCCTATGTTTAAACTCATGATAAAAATAATCCCTCCAATTATAGAACCATCATGATTAGTCCTCTTATATCTAAATTGTATGAGATAATTTTAGAAAAAAGAATTAAAATTTGAAAGGTAATAGAAGGGGCCATTAACCATAAGTTAGAAAATCAAAACTTACAAAGAAGTTAATTAACTATCACCTTCTTCGCACACATTTCTCCATGGTTGATCTTTGTGGTAAGCTCGTAAAATTCACAAAGAAGTGAAGGTATCCATGAAAAATTTCCATTGCCATTTGATTTGATAAAATTAATCAATAAGGGTACTTACTTAGAATAAAATGAATCAATAGGAAAGCTTGGTAGTGATGAATGAATGTGATCAAAATTGGATCCCAACTTTGTAATAAGTACTTGGTTATTTTACCTCTTGTAACTTTGGTGATAAGCATGTCATTTTTATTTCATTTTTTTGTGTGAAGTGGGAAGAGGAAGCAAACTATTTTTATGGTTGGTCTTCCCAAAATCCCAAAACAGCCCAATAAAGAAACGAAAGTTGTGGTGAAGGGAATCACTAAACGGGAGATGCATAGAGAACTTTAGAAGTTTAAAGGGAAAGTCTATGTAGCTCCTTCTCAGAACAATTCATTCTCCTTGGCGATCACTTGCAGTTGCGTCCTTCTGTCCCAAAATATGAATTAGGGACCAAATGCAAATTGGACGTTTCCCTCTTTGAGAGATTGATAAGCGGAGGGATCGAGCACGTGACTCTAACCTGCCAAAGAAGAATGAGGCCTGCAATTTCAAGATTAATATCTGATATCTATCCTTCATTGCAGTACCACGATCGCATCTCCAAGTATAAAAATTTCAAAGGATTTATAGGAATGATGTGTTTTCCTTGGATGATAAAGCCATGGAATCCCAGATCACCGATACCAACAGCAAGATTAACATAAACGCAGCGTGGCTAGCCATGGAAATAAGTAGTAAACCTGTATAACCAGTGTTGAATAAGTGCTAAACATGTATAACAAATGTTGAGGTCTCCTACATTACCATCATATTAAAAAGTGTTAAGAGGTCTAACAACCTCCACAGTATATTTGTAGGTTTTGGAAACTCAATTTTGACCTCAAAACTCATTTTACCTTTACTATACAAACTTTAATTGAGGTGAAATGAAATTCTAATGGATATTTGTTTAGTGATATTCAAATTTGCAGCCTGTCCTATTCAATGATATGTATGTAGTTTTAAGGGTGGTTATAAAAAAAATGTTTCTAAAGTTTTTATTTTCGATTCTTTTAAGGGTGCATTGGTAAAAACTTTCATGATTTGCTTCCAAAATTCATAATTTATTATAATGATTTCATAGTCAATTCAGTGTTTATAATTTGAATTACAATGAAACAAAACCTTGACATGCTTTTCAAACCACGCTCGTTGAGAAGTCATGTGTTGAGTCATGGAGGACCCTACCACGCTAGATCAAAGTTCATGTGTCCTAATAATTTTTAGGAAAAATAAATATTGTCATAGGTGTACATCTATTGGAAATGGGCTTAATTAATAATCTTCTAATTAAAAAATAATTGAAGATGTTTGTATGTTTTTCTTCCTCTTAAATCAATATATGAGATTTAATGTTCATAACTTCCTCACATTTATAAATGTATCTCTTAACTTGTTTACTTTTTCACATTTACCTAATCATATTAAACAAATATTTGTTGTCATATAATTCTCACTTATAGATGATTAACAAAGATTAATATCTATACAACCTTTTATTTCCACGTTTAAATGATTAACCGGCACTACCTCAACGTCATTACCATGGATTGCACATATCATATTGGGACATCCGTTCTTTTTTATGAGATGTGAACCATGGCATGGTCTGATGCCATGTTTGGCATGTGTTCAATTTAAAATTATTTCCATGTTATTTACAGATGGATGCATTTCCTGGCGTTTCATATTTTGGTCATCTGTCTCTGATTGTATACCTGCAACTACAATATCCATATTGTTATTGTAGAGGGATTGTCGACCGATTGAATGCATTGGAGCACAAGCGAAGAACGATCAGTGTTTCTAACATATTGGACTGGGACGAAGGATAATGGAGCAAAGCATCAAGAGGACGAGGTAAGATCTTCCTCTTTCTCTTTAAAATTTCTAGAATCTGTTTCCTTCAATTATGGTTTCCAGGTTAGGTTACATAACAAAGTGATTTAGGTTTAGTGATGAACTCATCACTACACCTAAATCATAGTCAAATTTGATCTGATTTGTAATGAAATTTCCAGTAGATGCATCAAACCTATATATCTAATTGTGATCTGAAATTAAGCATCAAAATATGTAACTCTGATCTGAATTCCAGTAGATGCATCAAACCTAAATATGTAACTCTAAAATGATTTAGTTTTAGCTTTACATATTTAGGTTTAGCTATGACAGATTTAAGTTTTACGGTTTTCTGTTCTCAACTTTATATGCATACATGCGGGACAACCTTGAGATTGCCTTCACTGATCGGCCCGCATGCATGCATTCAAGCATATATTTCCATGACATTTTTAAATCTTTAAAACATTTCACCCCCTTATATTACACTTCTTCATTGGAACCCAGATTACACATTTTCACACCCTGAGATTATTCTTCATTAATAAAACATTTCACCCCCTTATATTACACTTCTTCATTGGAACCCGGATTACACATTTTCACACCCTCAGATTATTCTTCATTCAGAATAGTATTGGAAACCATATTCGATATGATCTTTGCAATCGGTTAGTATGTCTTAATGCTTAAAGACAGTAATGCTTATTATGTCGTATGATTTGTATAGGGTAATGCTATGTGGGTTGTCCAATTGGTCTTCAAATCTAAATGTTCTTCCGACCTGAATTTTTGGCATGTTGTATTCTTAGATTTGTTATTACCGACTATGTTGGAAAACGCTAACGCGGATTTTAAGAAATATGACATCAACAAAAATATCATAAATTAAAATCCAATTTCATCTAAATGTCATCCATGATCCAACAACAATGTGGCAAAAATGAGATCCAATTTCATCTAAAATCCAACAACAATGTGGCATTGTTTTTATTGGTTTGGTAAACAAAATTAGCAATGTTCGGTCGAGTTTTTCCAAAAGGAAACAAGGAAAGGGATAAAACTTTGTATACCTTGCCTTTACATCATTGGACAAGGGATAGGCACATGTTCTGAAAAGGTAGGGAATAGGCACCTATCCTTGCTTGCGCTTTATATCATTTTACAAGGAACTTATCCCTTGTTTTAACATCATTTGGAAAGGGATAAGTATCATTACACAAGTTGAATTTAATTTAAGATTACTATGTGTATATGGTAGACATCAGCATAAATCCAAGCGTTTCCAGAGGAAACGACTATAAGAGAAAAATAAATTGACTATCAACAAAGTCAGAGTATGATCCTGGGTGAAATTAAAGGATAGAATTTGGTGCTTCTCTCACTTTCTGAACCTTTTTTTGTAAGAATATGAAGGATTGTGCTCGTTTTACCATTGACAATACCCTTGTCACCCAACCATAGGCCGAAGCCACCCTCCGAGCACCTTGACCTTGACTGAGAGAATCCTGGTAGCAATCCAATAGCCAAGAGAGGCTAATGCACCAAGCAAGAAGTAACCAAGTTGATCAGATATTCCCACCCAGAAACTGGCGCAACACTCTTCCCCATAACTTGTGCACAAGACTGCAACTGCACTATGCAGAACTGGCTCTCTGCAACTGTTGAGATGTGTTCAAATGAGACACTGGCGCCCTATATTTATAGTGATTCTGGCAGACTTATTGGGGCCGACTTCTCCTTCTGGGTACTAATTAATTCATATTAATTATATTTCTGCAGCCAACATCTTGTCTAGGGTTTCCTTCAATTCTTTGCTTCCTTCCGGAACATTCTAATCTTTTCAAAGGTCACAAATAGAGGTTCATACCTCCCAAAGCTACCATAATATCAACACGCCCTCCTAGCTAGGGAGGTATGGTCTTGAGCACAAGACAGTCCATTCAATTGGTAGTATCACGAGCACCGTCAACTGGATAACCTCCATGACAACAAGTGCAATATCAATTGATAGAACACAACTGTCTCTATCCACGGTAGTACACAACTACTCAAACCGTGACACATAGTCACAAATAGTGGAACATATCGACCATAGTAGTATATCTCTACTGTCTGGAGACATGCAGTCTTCATAACAAACATCTGATGTCAACCTGCACAGAAAATATTGTTATCAAATAAATTGAATCATCTGGGCCAATCTTTCACTCACGTCTATGAGATATGAAAGAATATATGCCCTCAGAGTAGAATAATGAGATATCTGGACTATTCTTCTCAAGCAAGGAAGAATAACTGTCATATCTTCTGAACTTGGACCATTCCCCACCCTGGGCCATTCCTCCTACACTAATCAAAGTGCACCCTGGAGAGAATGTATAAGCCCTAAGGAATGCATGTTCCTGATTGTTGAGCCTGGACCATTCCCCACCCTGGGCCATTCTTCCTACATTAATCAAAGTGCACCCTGGAGATAATGTATAAACCCTAAAGAATGATTGTCTGGACCATTTCCTCTGTTAACCACAAGAGGAAAAGACTGTCCTGTATCAACCTCCAAAACAGACCATTCCTCATGTTAACCACAATGAGAAATCGTTGTCCGACGAGGCAGGCTAGTCTTCTTGAGTAACCCTCAAGAAGAGAGATTGCCCTAGACCACTTCCCATGTTAACCACAATGGGAAGTTGTTGTCTATTATACATCAGCAATCTGGACCATTTCCCATGTTAACCACAATGGGAAATCGTTGTCCATCAGAAATCTCAATCCACTTTCTGAACATGAAAGAATCTACTCAACTGGGCTATTTTTCAATCTCGAAAATAAACGTCTTCAATAATATTTTCAGTGCTCCCTCCCAACCTAGAGAGTCGTTTCTTCCCTTTCAGCTAAGGGAGTTATTTCCATGATCCCCATATTCTCTCGGAAATATGCAAACTTTATTCTGGATAGAGGTTTTGTCAGGATGTTTGTTGTCTTCTCATCTATGGGGATATACTCGATCTTTACCTCTCCTTCCTGGACTTTATCTTGAATAAAGTAGTATTTGATCTCAATGTGTTTCGACCTTTCATGAAACATGGGATGTTCTAATAATCTTATACAATTCTGATTATCACAATATATTATGGTCGATTCTGGAATCTGATCAAATAAATCGGAGATTAACTTCCTTAACCATATTGCCTCTGTCCATGCTTCACATGCTTCCATATACTGTACTTCTATTGTGCTAAGTGTGACAAACTTTTGTTTCCTGCTGCCCCAAGATATCATAGCGGAGCCCAAGCTGAAACACATGCCTAAAGTGCTCTTTGTATCTTCTACACTTCCTGCCCAATCTGAGTCTATGAATCCATGAAGCTATATATTGTTGGATGCGGTATATCTCAAACCATAGTTTATTGTTCCATGGAAATATCTTAATACATTCTTTGCAGCTATCCAATGGTCATGTCTTGGTTCCACCTGGAACTGGCTTAGTGTATTCACGACAAAGCAAATGTCTGGAAGATTATTTACCAAATACATCAATGACCCAATTAGTTGTCGATATAGAGATGGATCCACGCTTTCGTCTGCTGCATGTTTTATTTTGTACACCCATTTTTAAGTTACCACCGATTTCTCTTTAGGTCTTGGTACAATTTCCCATGCCTCATTTTTCATAATGGATTGATGCTCTTCCGTCCTAGCTTCTTTCCATTGTCCCTTTTGAACTGCTTCTTCAAATGTGGTAGGTTCTTCATCTAGAAGCTTCGTCATGTATGTTGCATAACTTGAGAATCTTTTAGGTCTTTTACTCTTTGTGGATGTTCCTCTTCGTTATTTTCATTTTCTATGTTTTCTTCATTAGGTTCTTCAATCTATTCTTCTTCTATAGTTTCTTCTATGGATTTCTTGAAGGCCATCTTCTCATTAAATGTTATGTCTCTATTGACTTCGATCTTGTGTTGTTCTGGAATATATATTCTATAAGCCTTGGATGAATCACTGTATCCCACGAATATCCCTTTCTTTCCTGAAGGTTCTAGTTTTTTCCTCTTGTCCTTGGGAATGTGAGAGTAAACAGGACATCCAAATATTCTTAAATTTTCCACATTAGGCTTCTTACTTGAGAAAGCTTCTTCTGGTGTCATGTCCTTCAATATATGATGAGGACTTATGTTCTGCATGTATATTGCTATCATTGTTACTTCTCCCCATAAGAACATGGATAGACCTTGATCATTTAGTAAGGCTTTTACGGTTTCTTCAATGGATCTGTTCTTTCTTTCTGCTACACCATTTTGTTGAGGATTATGAGGAACAATGAGCTCCCTCCTAATCCCTGTTGATTTGCAGAATGCAATGAATTCCTTTGATGTGTATTCTCCACCATTATCGGTTCTTAGCATCTTGATCTTCTTGTTAGTAAGGTTTTCTATTTCTACTTTGAACTCTTGAAACTTGTTGAATACTTCGTCTTTTGTCTTTAGTAAATATAGCCAAGTCTTTCTTGAATAGTCATCTATGAATATTACGTAGTAGGAAGATCCTCCTAGAGATTTTACTGGCATCGGACCACAAACATCTTAGTGTATCAGATCTAGAATCTCCTTAGATCTGTTGTTGCTACTTGCGAATGGTTTCTTGATATTCTTCCCAAGAGCACATCCTTTGCAAATGCCTTCATGTGTAGACTACAACTCTGGTATTCCTTCAACCATCCTTTTGAGAAAGGGTAATGCTTGATAGTTAATGTGAGCGTACCTTCTGTGCCAAAGCTCATTAGGGTTGACTTCGTGATGTACGAGAGCTTCTTCATTTTGTTCTAGTAGTCTATACAGATTTCCTTCACGACTTCCAATAACCCTAGCATTCTCTATGTTGGAGTCTTTATGCCATGATAAGACTTTTCCATCCACAAAATCTATTTTTTTTCCCTTATCTTCTAGGCATGATATCGATACAAGATTCTTTTCTAAACCAGGTACATATAAAACATTTCTTAAGTGAACATAGTTACCTGTTATCATTTTGATGGAGGCTTGTCCAAATCCTTCTACATGGTAAGTGGTTTTGTCTCCAAGCTCTACTTTGTACAAGGTCTTCTTCTCATTTAGATTTGAGAGTCTGGCTTGATCTCCTATCATGTGCCTAGAATCTCTACTATCGATTATCCACATGTCGTCTTCAATCATTCCAATGAGTGTTGAGTAGTGTAGAAGACTGATTGTTTCACTCATGTCTTCGGATGACTGGTAACTGGTCATGCCTTGATCCAAAACTTCAACTTCATCGTTTCTGTCTTCTGAGAGAGCCAAAAGGTGTGCTGAGTTAGGGCACATCTAAATATCTTCTCCTTGAGTGAGATGCTCCATCACAAGGTGTTGGATCTGAGATTAGGGTTTCTGCAACTGCTTCTACTAGTAACCCTAGTAGTAGTTCCTCAGCGAGCTCAATATTCTAGTGGCTATGTTTCCTTTCAGTGGTTAGACTGAATGAAGGAGGCGTGGGCCCATAACCTGTTAGAATATGAAGGATTGTGCTTGTTTTACCATTGACAATACCCTTGTCACCCAACCATAGGCCGAAGCCACCCTCCGAGCACCTTGACCTTGACTGAGAGAATAATCCTGGTAGCAATCCAATAGCCAAGAGAGGCTAATGCACCAAGCAAGAAGTAACCAAGATGATCAGATAGTCCCACCCAGAAACTGGTGCAACACTCTTCCCCAGAACTTGTGCACAAGACTGCAACTGCACTGTGCAGAACTGGCTCTCTGCAATTGCTGAGATGTGTTCAAATGAGAGACTGGCGCCCTATATTTATAGTGATTCTGGCATACTTACTGGGGCCAACTTCCTTCTGGGTACTAATTAATTCATATTAATTATATTTCTGCAGCCGACATCTTGTCTAAGGTTTCCTTCAATTCTTTGCTTCCTTCCAGAACATTCTAATCTTGTCAAAGGTCACAAATAGAGGTTCATACCTCCCAAAGCTACCATAATATCAACATTTTTCACTCTAAAACCATAGGTGGATTTATTAGCCAGGTCACATTATTTCATGCACGCAATTTTGGAAGCTAACAATGCTTCACATATATAGTTTATTATAAGATAATAGGGTAAACTAGATTTTGTAGAAATCCAAATCTTTTTCAATAGCTTACCCATTTAAGAGCTCAACATGTCAGTTGAGGGAATTAAACCTGGGTGGGGAGGAAAACACCCCTCAGCACAAACCACTCGAGTCAAACCCAATTGACGATATATATATATATGTGTGTGTGTGTGTGTGTGTGTGTGTGTGTGTTCTCTTTCCTTAGGTCATCAAAATGGTAGGTCTCTTTCCTTTTTTCTTCTCTTCATGACAAGTTTCTTTTCTTTGATCAAAGGAGATGGTCTTCTCAATAAAAGAAGATTTTGTCAATGATGGGTCTATTCAAGAAGGACAATTTAAAATTGTGTTTATTAAAATGCTTTATCCGTTATTATTAGGGAAGGTCATTATCAATATTTTATTCAATATTTTACTTTTCATGTGTGTATTCATATTGTGTTGATTATACATACTACATCTAATAATTGTTGTATTTTTCTCAACCAGGGTAATGGACAACCAACATTTTTAAAAATTTAGTTGGCCTCTATATCAGATTGTCAAACGGGAGGAATTCTTTACTCTTTTACAAAAAATCATCTCTACCTCAACTGGTGTGCCATATTTTTTACAGTACACTTTATTTTTTGTCAAAGATGAAGGATTCATTGTTGCAACTACAATGTGTTTGTGAAATGATTGGTGTTGATGTAAGCTCATCTTGTGTGTGTCATGGACTGATAGAGTAAATTAAACAGTCTCTATATAGTTGTTGAATAAAATTGTGATGAACAAAGTTTTCTAAATTTAAAAAAAATGTTTTCTTAAATTTGAAAAGAGATTTTCTTAATATATTTGTTAAATTTCATTAGGCTATTTATTTAAGATCAATTTCTTAAATACGAAAATATCATATGACCTTTTGGATAAAACAATTTGTATACTTGCCTTTTTAAAACATGCACTTTAGTAAATTAAATAGTAAATTAATTATACTTTGTACACTTGTTTCGCAATTGTTGCTAACTTTTGTTTTTCTTTTTTTTTCTTATATATATATATATATATATATATATATATATATATGAATTTATTTTATATTTTTTAAGTCAATGTCATTTTTATAATTAGAACAAATGTTGAAAGGTTCATGGGAATTAACAATGCAACACAACTAGAACTAATATATAAAAAGAAAATGCAAAATGTATAAATGGATGGAACCCCAATAAAAGGATTTTACCCACATCGCAATATTTCTACTATCTCTTGACATTGCATTTTGACAAACATTTCCAAACATCACAATGTCACAAACCTTTCCCATTATGACTAAACCTAGAAATTCCCTTACAAGAACCTAGAATTATGATGCTAATGACCAAACATCACTTACTGACGTCACAATATGATGAACAATCACTTACCGATGTCCCAATTCCCTTACAACACTTACCGACGTCACAATGTGTCGAATGTTTCTTGATATCGCATTGTGTTGAACATTTACCAACGTTTCATTATGATAACATTTCTCGACGTCACAATGTGACGAACATGTCTAATTTCGCATTGTGATGAACATTTCCCAACATCGCAATTTGACGATATTTCCTAACGTCACAATATGACGAATATTTCCCAATGTCTCATTGTGACAAACATTTCCCAACATCGCAACGTCACAATTCCCTTACAATCACTTACCAATGTCACAATGTGTTGAATGTTTCCCGACATCGCAGTGTTGAACATTTCCCAATGTTGCATTATGAAGAACATTTCTTGATGTCACAATATGACGAACATGTCCCAATGTCGCATTGTGATGAACATTTCCCAACATCGCAATCTGGCGAATATTTCTCAATGCCGCATTCTGACGAACATTTTCCAACATCACAATGTCACGAACATTTCCCAGCATCATATTGTGACGAACATGTCCCAACGTCTCAATGTCACGAACATTGTCCAACATCACATTATAACAAACATCTAAATGAAAAACTCTAACAAACCCAGGTTTTAGAGAATCACCATGTTGAACCATAGACAACTCAACATAGTAAATTAATGTTAAAATATGGTCACAGACATCCATGGAAAACCATGGTCTAGCTTAGTCAACCATGATCAATGTTTACCGCAGTCATGGTCAACCAACTTACATTATCAACTAGCAATTTGGCAATCCCAT
>ML792050.1:206139-224404 GCA_009831015.1 Picea engelmannii
AATAACCCATCAACAATCAAGATCATCAAGTAAACACTCATGCATTGAAAATAAATACTCTTAAAAAGGCTTAGTTGTTGTAGGCATGGAAACACTAGCTCCCATTCAGGAGGTCTTCTCGGAATGTTTCAAATAACCCATCATCAATCAAGTAACAATAAAGCATATAAACCTATTCAAAGCATTAAAACAAGAAGAAAATGCTACTATGATCTATTTGGAGTGAGCTCAATTCTCCCAAGAACAAAGTAACACATAAACTAAAGCATTCTAAATCTAAACTAGATAATAGAAACTGATATGAAAAGAAAGCTTGATTCTTATTCCATCATAAGTTGGATACAATGCTCCAAGAGTCCTCCCTTTGAAATGGAGGAGGCACTCCTATTTATAAAAAAGTTTAAGATAACTTAGATCCACAAATCTCTTCTAGATCCACAAATGTCTCATTTGGTTACAACCATGTGCTCACACATATCAAGTGATATCTCTACAAATCCTCTCACAAATATTTCTTTCATGATTAATCTCCATCCAAGATACTTGAGTAGATCTCCAAATCTTCATCAAATCTTCAAGGGGTTGAAGAGGAAATTCGAATTTGAGGCTTGATGGTCAAGTTTGACTTGATTGGAGTCTTCAAATACACTTGTAAACATCATGAAACTCATCCCACTTTCATATATAAATGTAAACATGTTATTTTTTCAATATTTAATCATAAATTCACTCAAAAACAGTAAAATAGATGCATTGGAAAATATTATGTCTAAAACCCATGTAATCATGAAAATGGTTAAATGTAAGGTTGTGAGAAAGCGAAATATGGTTAAAAGCGAAGTGAAAGTGACTTGAAAGTTGAGTGAAAGGTTGGTAAAAAGATGGTACTTTGGCGACTCAACACACTCCAATGTGCAGGGAATATTCTAATGCTAGAAAAATTGTAGGAATAAGGAAAAGGCAGGGACAATAAATAACTTAGAGGCATGAAGGAAAACACAGTGTTGGTGAATTCCCAAACAACGCAGAGATAATGAGGAAATTTCTGCGCAAAAAAATAGTGAGCAAAAACGCAGAGAGAAACGAGCTAAGTTGTTGGCAACAGTGTGAAGGCGTGGAGCCATACCCCTCAAGAAAACGCAGAGATACAAGATGGTAAAAATGCATGCAAGCTTCCCCCTCAAGATAGGAACATTTTACACATAAAAACACAAAGATAAATATGGTAAAAATGCATGCTAGCTTCCCCCACAAGATGGGCACAATTTACAAATAAAAAAATGTAGAGATATGATGGTAAAAATGCATGCTAGCCTCCCCCACAAGCTGGGCACAATTTACAAATAAACAAATGCAGAGATATTATGGTAAAAATGCATTCTATCTTCCCCCACAAGTTGGGCATGATTTACACATAAAAAATGCAGAGATATGATTGTAAAAATGCATACTAGCTTCCCCCCACAAGCTAGGCACGATTTACACAAAAAAAACAGAGAGATATGATGGTAAAAATGCATTCTAGCTTCCCCCACAAGCTGGGAAAGATTTACACATAAAAAACACAGAGATATGATGGTAAAAATGCATGCTATCTTCCCCCACAAGATGGGCACGATTTACACATAAAAAACGCAGAGATATGAAGGTAAAAATGCATGTTAGCTTTGTTGATGATTACAGCTGCGCGAGACATCCTCCACGACACATACTGAGTGAGTCATCCTAAGAGAGAGCCCATGAGTTGGGTGTTCCCATGAGATCGGTGTGTTGTTCCTCTCTAAGACGAAGAAGGAACGTTGTGTGCCCCTGTGTGGGGTGAGGAAGCCCATGAGTTGGGTGTGCCCATGAGATGGGTGTGTAGTTCCTCTCAGAGACAGAGATGGAACAGTGTGTGCCCCTATGTGGGGTGAGGAATCTCGTGAGTTGGGTGAACCCATCAGATGGGTGTGTGGTTCCTCTCTGATATGGAGATGGAACGTTGTTTTCCCCTGTGTGGGGTGAGGAATCCCATGAGTTGGGTGTGTTTTTATCTCTGAGACGGAGATGAAACAATGTGGTACTCCAGATGATTCTCCTGTGAGACGCAATGAGATAGACATCTGTTGAGTAGGACGTCACTATGGATGAGCACAGGTGGACGTGCCCCTAGTGGATGAGCACTAGTGGGTGTGTGAGATCCCTTTCTATATTGTCTAAGAGTCAAACTTACCTGTAACCCTATTTGTGATGTAAAGGGTATAGGTAGGCCCCACCATAAAGTGAAAGATAATTAATGTAAAAGATAATTATTATGGTAATTATTAATTATATTTTGAGTAATTGAGGTCATCCCTATTGTGCCAAAAGACACATCATTTGATGTGATAAGTCTTGTATAAATAAAGGTTAATCCCCATTGAGGAAACACACTTAACATTGTGTCATCTCATGATTTCAAAAGTTGTGGTCTGAAATTATGAAAATTACAACACCCTCTTGTGTGTTAGGTTTGGTGATGGTGTGGGAGGTCTTTCTCTTGAAGAATATAGCAAAGGATTGGTTGGGTTTTCTTCCCTTGTTGAGAAGGGTTTCCCAGGATATTTCTTGTGTTCTTGTGCATGGTAATTCTTCTTGTGATCTTGGTTTACTGCAGTAGTTATGATTTAAGTAAAATCTAAAAAGAAAATTTAACTTAAATGCATGAGCCACAACTAGTGAGAAATTCAACATGGTTTCAGAGCAGGCTTGAAGAATATCATTGCACATCAAGGTTGAAGAAAGACAGTAAATCTTTGTTGTTGGTGTAAAGAAAATAGGCCTGGACCTCTCCTTAAGTGGTAAAGGTTGAGGTCGAACATCTCTGAATGTAATATCCCCCGGTAGTGCCCCAGTTATATTATGAATTGTAATCATGTTTATGAACTGTAATCATGTTTTGTAGGCTAGTGAGCCGAGTATTGATAAGCTAGTGGGATTATGTGTTTATTAGACCAGAGAGCCTAAGTGTTAAGTCCATGACCTGTTTTTGTATATGTAATTATGCAGACCATTAATAAAGATTAAACATTGTTGCGTGTAGAACGACCATGAAGAAAGAGTGATGGGGGACTAATATTCCATAGAGGGGAAAGGGAAAGGGGGCTGAAAGGTTGGAAGAGGGGCTAAGATTAGGGGCTTGAGTCCTTGGGGATAATAATTTATTATTATTCCAAAAGCTATGTGAAATGTATGTTTTTATCCTAAGTTTCTAGAAGGGGGAACGTGTGCAAAAGGGAACACATGCTGATGGAGCGCATGTAGCTTCATGGGCAACATGTGTCGGCCCTAGAACATGTAATTTAACCCAAATATTGAGCCATGGAGGGGGTTCATCTGCCATATGAACCGAAGGATCTATGCATCTGAGTTCTGTAAGCCTCACACAGCTCTTAAACCTGAAGCCTGTGATGTTTTCTTGAGAAGCCGATATACCCTCTGTTTGAATTGTTGAGTCTTTGTTCGACCTCTGCGTGGATTGCTCGTCACGCAACCTGAAAAATGGTGTTAACTGAACCGTGTTGTGTCTTAGTGGCTTTTTGTCATTTTCTGGTTCCACACCCGGTTTTCCTGTTGTTGTCACCTGTGAGTTAACCAAAGATGTTTTTGTTTCTTTCATCCTAAACTTGCAGGAATTGAATTGAAAACTGGTTGAAGAATCGGGTTTTTAGATCCGTGGTAGAAGAACCAGGTTGTCAGTCCTGTGAGAAACTTTCTCCAGGTGAGAGAGTCTTTTGGGAAGTGGTTTCTTCCAGAGAGAGTCCAGCACCAGCTACAAAGCTCTGAGACTTCCTGATTCGACATGTTGTCGAGGCCCAGAGAGGGAGGTGAAGCACCGATGGACTGTGCTTGTGAAGGTGTATACTCACGGGTGGAACATGCATGTGGGGAATGAGAGTCTATGAGTAGTGGGTGTAAGAAGGCTCCTGGAGAGAATCCTTCCAGTTGCTCTGTCAAGTTTTCCTATAACCTCAGCCTGGTCTAGGATTCCCTTGCCTTGGGTGGAGCTTAGTCCCAGCTCGGGGGTGACCCACTGTTGAGTGTGATGAGCAGTGAGGTCTAAGGCTGGGAGGTTCATGGAAGGTCTGCACGTGGTTGGTGGAGTTACTACAGTTTCAAATATAAGTATATGCATGTGTTTAATTTCAATTAAAATGCATGTCTGTGATGCTTGCAATATTATCATGTATTCCGTTGCAATGATATTTACTGTTAATTCCATTAATTTTGTATGTTAGCAGTAATCCTGTGATTACTCTGTATTGTTTGGTTAAATGAGTTAATTTGATTTAATATGCATGTTATATATAAATTTATGGGAATGTTATGTGTAGTAGCATTGCCCGACAGTGAGGTTGATGGTCGTGGGCATTACAATATGGTATCAAAGCATGGTTACAACCCTGAGCCTGGATGGGCCAGATAAGTGGTCTTTAGACCCAAGGTTTCGAGTGGAAATGGGGTCCGGATGAACCAATTTTGAACCATAGAATGTTTCTGAGTGCCAACGAGTTACTTGGTTGTGTTAAGAAGCTCAGGAGGAGTAGCGGTGAAATAAAACCGCAACCGTCATGGTATTTGACCATATAAGGAGAGCACTCAACACTTGGGGTGTTGGAGCCGTAGGATCTGTTCGGAAGGAGAGGAAAAACATTTACGACCGTTAGATCTAGAGAAGGTACTGAAAAGATATCTGAGAAGCCTTTTGGAAGTTCGACTATCGGGAGAAGCAGAGTACGTTGAGGCACAAACCTCCAAAACCAGAAACCCCGAAACCCCAAGAAGATCTACACCATAGATCTGGGAGAAATAACTTGGTCGTTTGATCAAGCAGAAGGGAAAATGGTAATTTTGGGAGTTCGACTGTTAGGAGATGTGGGATGTGCTGATGCACAAACTCTCAAAGCTCGAGATCGTGAAATCCCGAAGAGCTGAAGTTGTGGGTTGAGTTGACGTCATTTGGGTGGATGTGGACACATGGGATGTGTACCACATGCCAGTGGGCCCCGAAGAAAAAGTAGACACAGTGGTGCCGAAGGGTGTCACCTGAGGTAATGTGGACCTTCTTAAGTGTTGATATTATGGTAGCTTCGGGAGGTATGAACCTCCATTGTGACCCCTGACAAGATTAGAATGTTCTGGAAGAAAGAAAAGAAGTGAACGTAACCCTAGAAGAGATGTTGGCTGAGAGGGATAATTAATATGAATTAATTAGTACCCAGAATGATAAGTCGGCCTAGGGAGTTTGCCAGGATTACTATAAATACAAGGCACCAGTCTCTCATTTGACATAGCTCTCAGAATTACAGAGAGTCACTTGTGTGCACTACAGTCTAGCAGTATTGTGCGCAAGTTCTGGAGAAGGTGTTGTCGCCAGTCTTGAAGCCTATTGCTTCTATGTCTTGGGTTGGACTCTCTAATCAGCTTGGGTTACTTCTTTCTTGGTGCATTATCCTTTCTTGGTTATTGGATTGCTACCAGGATTCTTCTCTCTGTCAAGGTCAAGGTGCTCGGAGGGTGGCTTCGACCTATGGTTGGGTGACAATAGTGATATTATCCCCGGTAAAACGATCACATTCTAACAGGTTAAGGGTCCACACCTCCTTCATTCATTCTAACCGCTGGAAGGAAGCATATACACTAGAATACTAAGCTCACTAAAGAACTATTGCTAGGGTTACTAGCAGAAGTAGCTTCCAAGAAACTATCGCTAGGGTTACTAGAAGGAGCAGTTGCAAAAACCCTAAAACCCTGATCCAACACCTTGTGATGGAACATCTCGTTCAAGAAGAAGATATTCAAGTGTGCCTTAGTCCAGCGCATCCTTTGGCACCTTCAGAAGGAAAAAAAGTAAAAGTTGAAGTTTTGGATCAAGGCATGACCAGTCACCGGTCAACTAAAGACATGAGTGAAATGACTAGTCACCTACACTACTCAACACTCACAAGAATGATTGAAGATGACATGTGGATAATTTATAGCAGAGCTTCTAGGCACATGACAGGAGATCAAGCCAGACTCTCTAGTCTAAATGAGAAGATGACATCGTACAAGGTAGAGCTTGGAGACAAAATCACTTACCTAGTCGAAGGATTTGGACAAGCCTTCATCAAGTTGAAAACAGGTAACAATGTTCATTTGAGTAATGTCTTATATGTACCTAGTTTAGAAAAGAATCTTGTATCCATATCTTTCCTAGAAGACAGAGGAAACATAATAGATTTTGTAGATGGAAAAGTGTTATCTTGGCATAAAGACTCCAACATAGAGAAAGCTAGGGCTATTGGAACCCATGAAGGAAATCTATATAGACTACTAGAACAAAATGAAGAAGCCCTTGTACATGATGAAGTCAATCCCAATGAACTTTGGCACAGAAGGTACGCTCATATTAACTATCAAGCATTGCCTTTTCTCAAAAAGACAGTTGAAGGAATACCAGAATTTCAATCTACACATGAAGGAATTTGCAAAGGTTGTGCTCTTGGAAAGAATATCAAGAAACCATTCCCAAGCAGCAACAATACATCTAAGGAGATTCTAGATCTAATACACTCAGACGTTTGCAGACCGATGCCAGTCAAATCTCTAGGATTTTCTCTTTACTACGTAATCTTCATAGATGATTACTCAAGAAATACTTGGTTATATCTTCTGAAGACAAAGGACGAAGTATTCAGCAAGTTTCACAAATTCGAAGCAGAGATAGAGAACCTCGCGAACAAGAAAACCAAGACCCTAAGAACAGACAATGGAGGAGAATACACATCAAAGGAATTCATTGCATTCTGTAAATTGGAAGGGATTAGGAGGGAGATGATTGTTCCTCATAATCCTCAACAAATTGGTGTAGTTGAAAGGAAGAATGGATCTATTGAAGAAACCGTGAAGGCACTACTAAACGATCAAGGTTTATCCATGTTCTTATGGGGAGAAGCAGCCATGACAGCTATATATGTTCAGAACAGAAGTCCTCACCGCATACTAAAGGATATGACTCCAGAAGAATCCTTCTCGGGTAAGAAACCTAATGTGGAAAACCTAAGAATCTTTGGATGTCCTATTTACTCTCACATTCCCAAGGACAAAAGGAATAAATTAGAGCCGTCGGGGAAGAAGGGCATATTCGTGGGATATAGTGAATCATCCAAATCTTATAGAATCTATGTCCCTAAACAACATAATATTGAATCCAGTAGAGACGTGAACTTCAATGAAAAGATGGCTTTCAATAAATCCAAAGAAGAAACTATAGAAGAAGAAGAGTATGAAGAGAACACAGAAATACAGAATGACGAAAAGGAACAACTTGATCATCTGATGCAACCATGTGAGGCCATTGATTCAGACACCATACCTAAGACCAAGAAATGACCAGCTTGGCTTGAAGCTACCTTACAAGAAGCAGAAGGACTCAAGGCCTCAGATGGGACCTCCAGAAAAAGTAAGAAGCCCAAAATATTCTCAAGCTATGTAACATGTATGACAAAGCTTCTAGATGAAGAACTGATGCAGGAGCATCGCAAGGGCATGCAAGCATAGCCAGCAACGAGCCAACGCAGAGATAAGAGACAGCTGGAAAAGCATCGAGAACATTTTTTGAAAATGTTTTGAAATATTAATGAAGTCATTAAGTAGAGGCATGCTTGTATTATTGTAAAAGGACCTTGAACGATCCTCTCTCGTCCATAGTAGATAGGAGCCTTTATGTGTAATGAATGTAGGTAGATAGAATTTAATGCTTAGATTAGACAGTTAGAGCGCAAGAGGGAAACGGGATATAGACACCCTCATTGTATAGTTGTATTATTAGTGTGAGGATTATGAGGATAGAGCATAGACAAGAGAGTAGAGAGCTGTAGTTGAAAACACCCATGTACAGAGATTTGAATTAATAGAAAGAGATTCGATTCAAATTCAAGGTGTCGTATTTGTTCTCTGTGTATGCACATTGAATGTTATGCTCATGGATGTTTACTTTCTGTTATACATTTTCTTTATATGTTGTGTATATGATTTCATGCTTTGTGTTTGAAGTCTGAGAGAGAGTAAGGAATGAGTTTCAATTGTTTCTCTATCTGAGCAAGAGTTCCTGCAATGAGTGCAGTTGAATTGTCCGCAAGGAGTGTGTTGACAAAGAGTTCAGAGTTTTATCTCTGAAATCTTAGGAGGGTTAACGTTGTTCTCATTCGCACAGAAGTGCAAGTTGAGCACAGGAGCTGTGCAAGGAGTGCGCAGGCCGAGTAAAGTCTCAGAGTTTGCGAACCTGAGAGATTTTTGAAGGACTACTACTGGAGGGAGTGCACAGAGTCGAAGGACTTCAATTCTTTGAAGTAATTGAAGGATTTTCCGTAAGGAGTGCGTGCAGGAGTCTTCTTTAAGACTCGGAGTTGGAGAAAGCTCAGGAGGGATAGTGTCTTCGCAGTTGTCGAAGAAAAGAACAGAAGGTTGATGCCTTGAGGTGTTGAAAGGAGGCATCACAAGGTTGTGCCATAGGCAGTTAAGTTCTGTGGCAAACCACTTTATCAAATTTGCAGAAGTTCTCAGAAGCAAGAATGGACGATTGGAATTCTCCATGGAGAATTCACGAAATCCCGCGAGCCGTCAGATATCACAGAGGAGAAAGGAGGTTACGGTGGTCGTTTTTCTACAAGAAGAAACTTAGGAGAGAGAGGGTCGTAGATTCACGCCAACAAGGACCGTTGGATCTACTCGCAAAATTCCATTTCGGGGTTTCGTGGGTGGAAAGACTGAAATTTCGTCATTTGGATTCACAGAACTGCAAAGTGCGAAACCCTGACAAGGTGGAAAGTTTCATAGTGGGGCCCAGTACTTGGACACATGTCGGAGTCCAAGCATTTCGGTGTTTCAGGGTTTCGTGAGCAGGAGAACCGAAGGCCTTGTAGCGAGATTCATGAAGTCTTGAAAGGCGAAGTCCTGAAGAGGTGAAGAAATGTGTGTGTGGGGCCAGCTATCGGTGACGTGTATCGGGGTTCGGTGTTTCGGCATTTCAGAGGATAGAAGGTTGTGACTTCCATCCCAAAATTCTCGAAGTCATGAGTTGCGATAAGGTTGCTGACGAGTTCGGGATCTCGGCACTTCGGGTGTCGGGGATACCAAGGAGGCATCACTTGAGGAGTGAAATCGCGATGTGCGAAGATAGCATGAGGGACACGTGACAGAATCGTGAGGTTGGCCCGTAGAAGAGACGAGTGGACGTGTGTCATCTGTTGAAAGAAGTCAATACCTAGTTGACCTCTCGTGTCTCAGGGATTCGCGATGTAAGAGCCGAGAGTTCGACATCGAAACTCACGAAGCGGCGAGAAGAAAAAAGTGCTAGAGTTAGGCCTAGCTGATGGCCACACGTGGAGGGCACTAACAAGAGAAGGAGCGTGCCTGTATCGACATTTTGGGTAATGCGAGATTTGGAAGCAAGAGTTGGGAGTTTTGACTCACGAACTCGCGAGTGGCGAGTTGTGACAAGTGTTTAGGCACATCGGAAAGGGTACTTACTTAGAATAAAATGAATCAGTAGGAAATCTTGGTAGTGATGAATGAATGTGATCAAAATTGGGTCCCCAACTTTGTAATAAGTATTTGGTTATTTTACCTCTTGTAACTTTGGTGATAAGCATGTCATTTTTATTTCATATTTTTTTTTGGTAAAGTGGGAAGAGGAAGCAAACTATTTTTATGGTTGGTCTTCCCAAAACAGCCCAATAAAGAAACGAAAGTTGTGGTGAAGGGAATCACTAAACGGGAGATGCATAGAGAACTTTAGAAGTTTAAAGGGAAAGTCTATGTAGCTCCTTCTCAGAACAATTCATTCTCCTTGGCGATCACTTGCAGTTGCGTCCTTCTGTCCCAAAATATGAATTAGGGACCAAATGCAAATTGGACGTTTCCCTCTTTGAGAGATTGATAAGCGGAGGGATCGAGCACGTGACTCTAACCTGCCAAAGAAGAATGAGGCCTGCAATTTCAAGATTAATATCTGATATCTATCCTTCATTGCAGTACCACGATCGCATCTCCAAGTATAAAAATATCAAAGGATTTATAGGAATGATGTGTTTTCCTTGGATGATAAAGCCATGGAATCCCAGATCACCGATACCAACAGCAAGATTAACATAAACGCAGCGTGGCTAGCCGTGGAACTTTGTCTGTATCTTCTGAGACAAGGATATAAGAACAGCTACATTACGATTCTGACCATGTATAAAGGCCAGATGACTGAAGTTCAAACAGATCCAAATGACTGTCTTCAATACAAGAATAATAATCGAAACGAGAAGATAGATGATGGCGCTCCAGCTACTCCTCGAGTTTGTTCTGTGGATAACTATGAGGGAGAAGATTGCAGTATTATAATCTTATCTCTGGTGAGGAGCAGAGCAATAAGTTGCCGGGAAGTGGAGGGTCAAGAGGAAATATTGGGTTTCTCAAGGTAGTGAACAGGGTCTGCGTGGCACTGTCGAGAGCCAAGACTGGGCTCTACATCTTTGGCAATGTACTGGGCTCTGCATCAGGAATCAATTATTCAGAGATTACAGAGTTCCAATTCAATTGGGCCCGCATTAACACTGACCTGAAAAAACCATCCACAAACAGAACAATGTTCCTATACTAATCTCATGAACAATGTTCATGATATAAACGCCTATAATGACACATTTAGAAGAAATAATTTTTAGGAGAAATAAATATTGTCATATGTGTACATTTATTGGAAATGGGTTCAATTAATCATCTTCTAATTAAAAAGAAATAATTTTTAGGAGAAATAAATATTGTTATATGTGTACATTTATTGGAAATGGGTTCAATTAATCATCTTTTAATTAAAAATCTTAATTTTATGACTAGCAATTGAAGATGTTCTTATGTTCTTCCTCTTCTTCTCAAATCAATATATGAGATTTAATGTTCCTAACTTCCTCACATTTATGAATGCATCTCTTAACTTGTTTACTTTTTCACATTTACTTAATCATATTAAAAACATATTTTTTGTCATATAATTCTCACTTATAGATGTTTAACAAGAATTAATATCTATATAACCGTTTATTTCCACGTTTGGATGATTAACCAGCACTACCTCAACCTCATTCTCATGGATTGCACATATCATATTGAGACATCCGTTCCTTTTTATGGGATGTGAACCATGGCATGGTCTTATGCCATGTTTGGAATGTGTTCAATTTAAAATTATTTCCATGTTATTTACAGATGGATGTATTTCCTGGCGTTTCATATTTTGGTCATCTGTCTCTGATTGTATACCTGCAACTACAATATCCATATTGTTATTGTAGAGGGATTGTCGACCGATTGAATGCATTGAAGCACAAGCGAAGAACGATCAGTGTTTCTAACATATTGGACTGGGACGAAGGATAATGGAACAAAGCATCAAGAGGACGAGGTAAGATCTTCCTCTTTCTCTTTAAAATTTTTAGAATCTGTTTCCTTCAATTATGGTTTCCAGGTTAGGTTACATAACAACGTGATTTAGGTTTAGTGATGAACTCATCACTACACCTAAATCATAGTCAAATTTGATCTGATTTGTAATGTAATTTCTAATTTCCAGTAGATGCATCAAACCTATATATCTAATTGTGATCTGAAATTAAGCATCAAAATATGTAACTCTGATCTGAATTCGAGTAGATGCATCAAACCTAAATATGTAACTCTAAAATGATTTAGGTTTAGCTATGACAGATTTAAGTTTTACGGTTTTATGTTCTCAACTTTATATGCATACATGCGGGACAACCTTGAGATTGCCTTCACTGATCGGCCCGCATGCATGCATTTAAGCATATATTTCCATGACATTTTTAAATCTTTAAAACATTTCACCCCCTTATATTACACTTCTTCATTGGAACCCAGATTACACATTTTCATACCCTGAGATTATTCTTCATTCAGAACAGTATTGGAAACCATATTCGATATGATCTTTGCAATCGGTTAGTATGTCTTAATGCTTAAAGACAGTAACACGCTTATTATGTCGTATGATTTGTATAGGGTAATGCTATGTGGGTTGTCCAATTGGTCTTCAAATCTGAATGTTCTTCCGACCTGAATTTTTGGCATGTTGTATTCTTAGATTTGTTATTACCGACTATGTTGGAAAACGCTAACGCGGATTTTGAGAAATATGACATCAACAAAAATATCATAAAATAAAATCCGATTTCATCTAAATGTCATCCATGATCCAACAACAATGTGGCAAAAATGAGATCCAATTTCATCTAAAATCCAACAACAATGTGGCATTGTTTTTATTGGTTTGGTAAACAAAATTAGCAATGTTTGGTCGAGTTTTTCCACAAGGAAACAAAGAAAGGGATAAAAATTTGTATACCTTGCCTTTACATCATTGGACAAGGGATAGGCACATGATCTGAAAAGGTAGGGATCAGGCACCTATCCTGGCTTGCGCTTTATATCATTTTACAAGGAACTTATCCCTTGTTTTAACATCATTTGGAAAGGGATAAGTATCAGTACACAAGTTGAATTTAATTTAAGATTTCTATGTGTATATGGTAGACATCGGCATAAATGCAAGCGTTTCTAGAGGAAACGACTATAAGAGAAAAATAAATTGACTATTAACAAAGTCAGAGTATGATCCTGGGTGAAATTAAAGGATAGAATTTGGTGCTTCCCTCACTTTCTGAACCCTTTTTCTATTAGAATATAAAGGATTGTGCTCGTTTTACCATTGACAATACCCTTGTCACCCAACCATAGGTCGAAGCCACCCTCCGAGCACCTTGACCTTGAATGAGAGAAGAATCTTGGTAGAAATCCAATAGCCAAGAGAGGCTAATGCACCAAGCAAGAAGTAACCAAGATGATCAGATAGTCCCACTCAAAAACTAGCGCAACACTCTTCCCCAGAACTTGCGCACAAGACTGCAACTGCACTACGCAGAATTGGCTCTCTGCAACTGTTGAGATGTGCTCAAATGAGAGACTGGCGCCCTGTATTTATAGTGATTCTGGCAGACTTACTGGGGCCGACTTCTCCTTTTGGGTACTAATTAATTCATATTAATTATATTTATGCAACTGACATCTTGTCTAGGGTTTCCTTCAATTCTTTGCTTCCTTCTGGAACATTCTAATCTTGTCAAAGGTCACAAATAGAGGTTCATACCTCCCGAAGCTACCATAATATCAACACTCCCTCCTAGCTAGGGAGGTATGGTCTTGAGCACAAGACAAACCATTCAATTGGTAGTATCACGAGCATCGTCAACTGGATAACCTCCATGACAACAAGTGCAATATCAATTGATAGAACACAACTATGTCTATCCACGGTAGTACACAACTACTCAAACCGTGACACATAGTCACAAACAGTGGAACATATCCACCACAGTAGTATATCTCTACTGTCTAGAGACATGCAGTCTCCATAACAAACATCTGATGCCAACCTGCACAGAAAATATTGTTATCAAATAAAATGAATCATCTGGGCCAATCTTTCACTCACATCTGTGAGATATGAAAGAATATTTGCCCTCAGAGTACAATAATGAGATATCTGGACTATTTTTCTCAAGCAAGGAAGAATAATTTTCCTGTCTTCTGAACCTGGACCATTCCCCACCCTGGGCCATTCCTCCTACACTAATCAAAGTGCACCCTGAAGAGAATGTATAAACCCTAAGGAATGCATGTTCCTGATTGTTGAGCCTGGACCATTCCCCACCCTAGGCCATTCTTCCTACACTAATCAAAGTGCACCCTGGAGAGAATGTATAAACCCTAAGGAATGACTGTCTGGACCATTTCCTCTGTTAACCACAAGAGGAAAAGATTGCCTTGTATCAACCTCCAAAATGGACCATTCCTCATGTTAACCACAATGAGAAATCGTTGTCCGGCGAGGCAGGCCAGTCTTCTTGAGTAACCCTCAAGAAGAGAGACTTCCCTAGACCACTTCCCATGTTAACCACAATGGGAAGTTGTTGTCTATGATACATCAACAATCTGGACCATTTCCCATGTTAACCACAATGGGAAATTTTTGTCCATCAGAAATCTCAATCCACTTTCCGAACAGGAAAGAATCTACCCAACTGAGCTATTTTTCAATCTCGAAAATAAATGTCTTCAATAATATTTCCAGTGCTCCCTCCCAACCTGGAGAGTCATTTCTTCCCTTTTAGCTAAGGGAGTTATTTCCATGATCCCCATCTTCTCTCAGAAATATGCAAACTTTATTCTGGATAGAGGTTTTGTCAAGATGTTTGTTGTCTACTCATATGTGGGGATATACTCGAGCTTTACCTCTCCTTCCTGGACTTTATCTCGAATAAAGTAGTATTTGATCTCAATGTGTTTCAACCTTTCATGAAACACGGGATGTTCTCATAATCTTATACAACTCTGATTATCACAATATATTATGGTCAATTCTGGAATCTGATCAAATAAATCAGAGATTAACTTCCTTAACCATATTGCCTCTGTGCATGCTTCACATGCTACCATATACTTTGCTTTTGTTGTGCTATGTGCGACAGACCTTTGTTTCCTGCTGCCCCAAGATATCATAGCGGAGCCCATGCTGAAACACATTCCTGAAGTGCTCTTTCTATCTTCTGCACTTCCTACCCAATCTAAGTCTATGAATCCCTGAAGCTGTATATTGTTGGATGCGGTATATCTCAAACCATAGTTTATTGTTCCACGGATATATCTTAATGCATGCGTTGCAGCTATCCAATGCTCATGTATTGGTTCCACCTGGAACTGGCTTAGTGTATTCACGGCAAAGTAAATGTATGGTCGAGTATTTACCAAATACATCAATGACCCAATTAGTTGTCGATATAGAGATGGATCTACTAGATCAGAATCTGGATCCTTTACTTTTCTTATATCTGCATTCATAGGAGTATCCATGGACTTACAATCCATCATTCCAAATTTCTGAAGGATCTTTATTGCGTACTTTCCTTGTCCAAGGAGAACTTCACCACACTTCTACCATACTTCTAGTCCCAAGTAATAATGCATGAGACCTAGATCTTTCATATCAAATTCAGAAGCTAATTCCTTCTTCCACTGGATGATAAGAGACTCTTCACCTGTTATGAATAGATCATCAACATATAGCAGTAGGATTACAGGTGCATTGTCCACGACTTTATAGTAAAGGTTTGGATCTGCATGACTCTTGGAGAAACCAAGTCTCATTAGATAGTTGTCCATTATGGCATACTAAGCCCTTGGAGCTTGTTTGAGTCCATATAGAGCTTTCTTTAATCTGCAAACATGAGTGTCTCTAGAATGTACCTCAAACCCTTCAGGTTGTTCAATATATACTTCTTTATCAATAGCTCCATTGAGGAAGGCTATCTTTACATCCATCTGATGTAGGTTCCATCCCATGGAAGCAGCAAGAGATATGATAGCTCTGATGGAAGTATATCTAGCCACCGGGGCAAACGTTTCATCATAATCTTCTCCCTCCTTCTAGGAGAACCCTCTGGCTACGAATCTTGCCTTGTATTTATCCACGCTTCCGTCTGGTGCATGTTTGATTTTGTACACCAATTTTGAAGTTACCACCGATTTCTCTTTAGGTCTTGGTACAATTTCCCATACCTCATTTTTCATAATGGATTGATGCTCTTTTGTCATAGCTTCTTTCCATTGTCCCTTTTGAACTGCTTCTTCAAATGTGGTAGGTTATTCATCTAGAAGATTCGTCATGTATGCTACATAACTTGAGAATCTTTTAGGTCTTTTACTCTTTCTGGATGTTCCTTTTCATCATTTTCATTTTCTGTGTTTTCTTCATTAGGTTCTTCAATCTCTTCTTCTTCTATAGTTTCTTCTACGGATTTCTTGAAGGCCATATTCTCATTGAATGTTATGTCTCTGCTGACTTTGATCTTGTGTTGTTCTGGAATATATATTCTATAAGCCTTGGATGAATCACTGTATCCCACGAATATCCCTTTCTTTCCTGAAGGTTCTAGTTTATTCTTCTTCTCCTTGGGAATGTGAGAGTAAACAGGACATCTAAATATTCTTAGATTTTCCACATTAGGTTTCTTACTTGAGAAATCTTCTTCTGGTGTCATGTCCTTCAATATACAATGAAGACTTCTGTTCTTCACGTATATTGTTGTCATTGTTGCTTCTCCCCATAAGAACATGGATAGACCTTGATCATTTTGTAAGGCTTTTACGGTTTCTTCAATAGATCTTTTCTTTCTTTCTGCTACACCATTTTGTTGAGGATTATGAGGAACAGTGAGCTCCCTCCTAATCCCCATCGATTTGCATAATGCAATGAATTCCTTTGATGTGTATTCTCCACCATTATCAGTTCTTAGCGTCTTGATCTTCTTGTTAGTAAGGTTTTCTATTTCTGCTTTGAACTCTTGAAACTTGTTGAATACTTCATCTTTTGTCTTTAGTAAATATAGCCAAGTCTTTCTTGAATAGTCATCTATGAAGATTACGTAGTGTATCAGATCTAGAATCTCCTTAGATCTGTTGTTGCTGCTTGGGAATGGTTTCTTGATATTCTTCCCAAGACCACATCCTTTGCAGATGCCTTCATGTGTAGACTGCAACTATGGTATTCCTTCAACCATCCTTTTGAGAAAGGGTAATGCTTGATAGTTAATGTGAGCGTACCTTCTGTGCCAAAGCTCATTAGGGTTGACTTCGTCATGTACGAGAGATTCTTCATTTTTTTCTAGTAGTCTATACAAATTTCCTTCACGACTTCCAATAACCCTAGCATTCTCTATGCTGGAGTCTTTATGCCATGATAAGACTTTTCCATCCACAAAAACTATTATGTTTCCCTTATCTTCTAGGCATGATATCGATACAAGATTCTTTTCTAAACCAAGTACATATAAAACATTTCTTAAGTAAACATAGTTACCTGTTTTCATTTTGATGGAGGCTTGTCCAAATCCTTCCATGGGGTAAGTGGTTTTGTCTCCAAGCTCTACTTTGTACGAGGTCTTCTTATCATTTAGATTTGAGAGTCTGGCTTGATCTCCCGTCATGTGCCTAGAAGCTCCACTATCAATTATCCACATGTCGTCTTCAATCGTTCCAGTGAGTGTTGAGTAGTGTAGAAGACTGATTGTTTCACTCATGTCTTCGGATGACTTGTAACTAGTCATGCCTTGATACAAAACTTCAACTTCATCATTTCTATCTTCTGAGAGAGCCAAAAGATGCGCTAAGTTAGGGTGCATCTGAATATCTTCACCTTGAGCGAGATGCTCCATCACAAGGTGTCGGATCTGAGATTAGGGTTTCTGCAACTGCTTCTGCTAGTAACCCTAGCGACAGTGTCTTGGAAGTTGCTCCTGCTAGTAACCCTAGAGGCAGTTCCTCAGCGAGCTCAATATCCTAGCAGCTATGTTTCCTTCCAGCGGTTAGACTGAATGAAGGAGGCGTGGGCCAATAACCTATTAGAATATGAAGGATTGTGCTCATTTTACCATTGACAATACCCTTGTCACCCAACCATAGGCCGAAGCCACCCTCCAAGCACCTTGACCTTGACTGAGAGAAGAATCCTGGTATAAATCCAATAGCCAAGAGAGGCTAATGCACCAAGCAAGAAGTAACCAAGCTGATCATATAGTCCCACCCAGAAACTGGCACAACACTCTTCCCCATAACTTGCACACAAGACTACAATTGCACTGTGCAGAACTGGCTCTCTGCAACTGTTGAGATGTGTTCAAATGAGAGATTGGCGCCCTGTATTTATAGTGATTCTGGCAGACTTACTGGGGCCGACTTCTCCTTCTGGGTACTAATTAATTCATATTAATTATATTTCTACAGCCGACATCTTGTCTAGGGTTTCCTTCAATTCTTTTCTTCCTTCCGGAACATTCTAATCTTGTCAAAGGTCACAAATAGAGGTTCATACCTCCCGAAGCTACCATAATATCAACATTTTTCACTCTAAAACCATAGGTGGATTTATTATCCAGGTCACATTATTTCATGCACACAATTTTGGAAGCTAACAATGCTTCACATATATAGTTTATTATAAGATAATACGGTAAACGAGATTTTGTAGAAATCCAAGTCTTTTTCAATAGCTTACCCATTTAAGAGCTCAACATGTCACTTGAGGGAATTAAACCTGGGTGGGGAGGAAAACACCCCTCAGCACAAACCACTCGAGCCAAACCCA
>ML792050.1:225869-298336 GCA_009831015.1 Picea engelmannii
GTCTCATTGTGACAAACATTTCCCAACATCGCAACGTCACAATTCCCTTACAATCACTTACCAATGTCACAATGTGTTGAATGTTTCCCGACATCGCAGTGTTGAACATTTCCCAATGTTGCATTATGAAGAACATTTCTTGACGTCGCAATCTGACGAACATGTCCCAATGTCGCATTGTGATGAACATTTCCCAACGTTGTAATCTGACGAATATTTCTCAATGTTGCATTGTGATGAACATTTCCCAACATCACAATGTCACAAACATTTCCCAATGTCATATTGTGACGAACATGTCCCAACGTCTCAATGTCACGAACATTGTCCAACGTCGCATTATGACAAACATCTCTAAATGAAAAACTCTAACAAACCCAGGTTTTAGAGAATCACCATGTTGAACCATAGACAACTCAACATAGTCAACTAATGTTAAAATATGGTCACAGACATCCATGGAAAACCATGGTCTAGCTTAGTCAACCATGATCAATGTTTACCGTAGTCATGGTCAACCAACTTACATTATCAACTAGAAATTTGGCAATCCCATATATATATATATATATATATATATATATCGTACACCACGCATAGTCATGGGCATGGTCATTCGTGGTCAGCCATAGCCATGGTCATGGTTGTAATCAACCATATTCATGATCATCCATAGTCATTGTCATGGTCATCATCAAGTGCAGTTAACTATGGTCAAGGTCAAGTATAGTCAACCATAATCAACTATGATTAGAATCAACCATAGTCACAATCAAGGTCAACCATTGTAACGTCCCTCTGTTACGCCTAAGAAAAAGTGAAGCACAAATTTTTTATTTTTTTTAAGCATAGGGAAAATTAGCATCAACACATAATTCAATAGTGCATAATCAACAACATTATAATTAAAGGAATTACAAGTGTATCATCGTCATAATCAAATAATATTGCAACCGATGCATCAACATATTTAGTAATGACATAAAATCACACATCATCATATTTGAGTAACGACACATAATCAACAAGAATCATGAATGGCAATGCAAGATCAACTCATCACGATCAACTGGAATCATAAATAATTTTAATCGCTCAACTCATCACATAAAGATAGTCATCAGATAACACAAGGATAACATGAGATAACATAACAATAACATGAATATAACATCAAGAAGACATAAAGATACTACCCACCCAACCTACCCTGCAAGGTTAGGACCTCCAGGACACATATGAAACGCTCAATCCCAGGATCCAATTGATTTTGACCATTTAGGGTCTCGGGTTGGCGACTGTTCTAAGAAAAAAGGAGGTGTCTAAATCCCACTAATACAATCAGCCGCAATCAACTAGATCAATCCAACAACCTAAACATCAATTATTCAAGTGTAAGGATCATCATCAACTTATCATCATACATCACATCTAATTCATGGCATGCAAGTATTCTAACTAATCACATAACCATCATACATCAAATTAAATCCAAGGCGCAAGAGAAATCATAAATTTTTATTCATAGCACGAGGAAATATAATCACATGAAGTCGATCATTCATCCCATAATTGTTCATTTCATGCAAGAAGTCTAATATCTAAACAATCATTCATTATGTTAAATTTTCATTGCACGCAAGAAGTCTAAGATCTAAACAATCATTCATTATATTAAATTTTCATTGCGCGCAAGAAGTCTAAGATCTAAGCAATCATTCATTATATTAAATTTTCAATTATGAGAACCTATGCGAGGATGGATCATCTCAACCATACATTAAGTTCACATTTATTATATTACTTATCCATCCAATACTGAGGAGAACTTCTGAGTTGACTTACAATTCTAATTAAATAATTACAGAAGGACCCACAAATGAATGAATCCAGGTCAACTATAATACCATTGATAATAGAAATCAAATTTGGCTATTAGATGGGTAGAGGATATAACTTCCATGAGTCTTCAAAATTACAAACATTAAATTGATCGGAATGTGCTCCCTAAAGGACCTTCAATCATAACTACTTAACCACTTCCTATGCCTAGAACTACCAAGAGGAGTAGAAGGAAACAAAACCATGCTCGTATTAAAAAACCACTATCAATGAAGCCAAATCTTATCTAAAGGCACACTTCACATGATTGAATTTCTACTGCATAAACATATTGTATGGAAGGCCTATGTAAAAAGATTCTACAAGTATTATCAAATTGGAATTTAAAATCTAGGCTTCATGAATTGCATGTGCTTGATTTACTAATTGCAAAGGAAACCCATATCAATTTACATTTTTAACATTGAGATATAAAATGACACTTAACAACAAATATTACATTTGAAGACTTGTAGATATCATAAGGAAAAGGATACCTATAAAACTAGGTGATCATATTTAAAATGAAGATATCTGCCTTTGAATATTACTAACTAAAATAAAATGAAACTAAAGGACACTCCAATGTGCAAGGAATATTCTAATACCAGAAAAATTGTAGGAATAAGGAAAAGGCAGGGACAATAAATAACTTAGAGTCATGAAGGAAAACACAGAGTTGGTGAATTCCCAAACAATGTAGAGATAATGAGGAAATTTCTGTGCAAACAAATAGTGAGCAAAAACGTAGAGAGAAGCGAGCTAAGTTGTTGGCAACCGTGTGAAGGCGTGGAGCCATACCCCTCGAGAAAACACAGAGATACAAGATGGTAAAAACACATGCAAGTTTCCCCTTCAAGATGGGCACGTTTTACACATAAAAACACAAAGACAAATATGGTAAAAATGCATGCTAGCTTCCCCCACAAGATGGGCACGATTTACACATAAAAAAACATAAAGATATGATGGTAAAAATGCATGCTAGACTCCCCCACAAGATGGGCACAATTTACACATAAACAAATGCAGAGATATGATGGTAAAAACGCATGCTAGCTTCCCCCACAAGTTGGGCACGATTTACACATAAAAAACGCAGAGATATGATGGTAAAAATGCATGCTAGCTTCCCCCCACAAGTTGGGCACGATTTACACAAAACAAATAGAGAGATATGATGGTAAAAACACATGCTAGCTTCCCCCACAAGCTGGGCATGATTTACACATAAAAAACACAGAGATATGATGGTAAAAATGCATGCTATCTTCCCCCAAAAGCTGGGCATGATTTACACATAAAAAACGCAGAGATATGATGGTAAAAACTCATGTTAGCTTTGTTAATGATTACAGCTGTGCGAGACATCCTCCAGGACACATACTGAGTGAGTCGTCCTGAGAGAGATCCCATGAGTTGGGTGTGCCCATGAGATGGGTGTGTTGTTACTCTCTAAGATGAAGAAGGAATGTTGTGTGCCCCTGTGTGGGGTGAGGAAGCCCATGAGTTGGGTGTGCCCATGAGATGGGTGTGTTGTTACTCTCTAAGATGAAGAAGGAATGTTGTGTGCCCTTGTGTGGAGTGAGGAAGCCCATGAGTTGGGTGTGCCCATGAGATGGGTGTGTAGTTCCTCTCTGAGATGGAGATGGAATAGTTTTCACCCCTGTGTGGGGTGAGGAATCTTGTGAGTTGGGTGCACCCATCAGATGGGTGTCTGGTTCCTCTTTGATATGGAGATGGAACGTTGTTTTCCCTTGTGTGGGGTGAGGAATCCCATGAGTTGGGTGTGTTGTTCTCTCTGAGACAGAGATGAAACAATGTGGTACTCCAGATGATTCTCTTGTGAGATGCAATGAGATAGAGATCTGTTGAGTAGGATGTCATTGTGGATGAGCATAGGTGGACGTGCCCCTAGTGGTTGAGCACTAGTGGGTGTGTGAGATCCCTTGCTATATTGTCTAAGAGTTAGACTTACCTGTAACCCTATTTGTGATGTAAAGGGTATAGGTCGGCCCCACCATAAAGTGAAAGATAATTAATATGGTAGTTATTAATTATATTTTGAGTAATTGAGGTCATCCTTATTGTGCCAATAGACACATAATTTGATGTGATAAGTCTTGTATAAATAAAGGTGAATCCCCATTGAGGAAACACTTAACATTGTGTCATCTCATGATTTCAAAAGTTGTGGTCTGAAATTATGAAAATTATAGCACCCTCTTGTGTGCTAGGTTTGGTGATGGTGTGGGAGGTCTTTCTCTTGAAGAATATAGCAAAGGATTGGTTGGGTTTTCTTCCCTTGTTGAGAAGGGTTTCCCAGGATACTTCTTGTGTTCTTGTGCATGGTTTTTCTTCTTGTGATCTTGGTTTACTGCAGTAGTTATGATTTAAGTAAAATCTAAAAAGAAAATTTAACTTAAATGCATGAGCCACAACTGGCGAGAAATTCAACATGGTTTCAGAGCAGGCTTGAAGAATATCATTGCACATCAAGGTTGAAGAAAGGCAATAAATCTTTGTTGTTGGTGTAAATAAAATAGGCCTGGGCCTCTCCTTAAGTGGTAAAGGTTGAGGCCGGACATCTCTTAATGTAATATCCCCCGGTAATACCCCAGTTATATTATGAATTATAATCATGTTTATGAACTGTAATCATGTTTTGTAGACTAGTGAGCCGAGTATTGATAAGCTGGTGGGATTATGTGTTTATTAGGCGAGAGAGCCTAAGTGTTAAGGCCAGGACCTGTTTTTGTATATGTAATTATGCAGAACATTAATAAAGATTAAACATCGCTGAGTGTAGACCAACCACGAAGAAAGAGTGATGGGGGACTAAGATTCCACAGAGGGGTAAGGGAAAGGGGGATGAAAGGTTGGAAGAGGGACTAAGATTAGGGGCTTGAGTCCTTGGGGACAATAATTTATTATTATTCCAAAATCTATGTGAAATGTATGGTTTTTATCCTAAGTTCCTGGAAGGGGGAACATGTGCAAAAGGGAACACATGTTGATGGAGTGCATGCAGCTTCATGGGCAACATGTGTCGAACCTGGAACATGCAATTTAACCCCAAATATTGAGCCATGGAGGGGGTTCATCCTCCATTCTGTCGCCCACCATCTGAACCGAAGGATCTATGCATCTGAGTTCTGTAAACCTCACACATCTCTGAAACCCGAAGCCTGTGATGTTTTCTTGAGAAGTCGATACGCCCTCTGTTCGAACTGTTGAGTCTTTGTTTGACCTCTGCATGGATTGCTCGTCACGCATCCTGAAAACTAGTGTTAACTGAACCGTGTTGTGTCTTAGTGGCTTCTTGTCATTTTCTAGTTCCACACCCTATTTTCCTGTTGTTGTTGTCACCTGTGAGTTAACCAAAGATGTTGTTGTCGCTGTCATCCTAAACTTGTGGGAATTGAATTTAAAACTGGTTGAAGAACCGGGTTTTCAAATCTGTGGTAGAAGAACCAGGTTGTCAGGCCTGTGAGCAACTCTCTCCAGGTGAGAGAGTCTGCTGGGAAGTGGTTTCTTCCAGAGAGATTCCAGCACCATCTATGAAGCTTTGAGACTTCCTGATTCGGCCTGTTGCCGAGGCCCAGAGAGGGAGGTGAAGCACCGATGGACTGTGCTTGTGAAGGTGTATACTCCCGAGTGGAACATGCATGTGGGGAATGAGAGTCTGTGAGTAGTGGGCGTAAGAAGGCTCTTGAAGAGAATCCTTCCAGTTGCTCTGTACAGTTTTCATGTAACCTCAGCCTAGTCTAGAATTCCCTTGCCTTGGGTGGAGCTTAGTCCTAGCTCGGGGGTGACCCACTTTTGAGTGTGATGAGAAGTGAGGTCTAAGGCTGGGAGGTTCATGGAAGGTCTACACGTGGTTGGTGGAGTTACTACAGTTTCAAAGATAAGTATATGCATGTGTTTAATTTCAATTAAAATGCATGTCTATGATGCTTGCAATATTATCATGTATTCCATTGCAATGATATTGACTGTTAATTCCATTAATTTTGTATGTTAGCAGTAATCCTATGATTACTCTGTATTTTTTGGTTAAATGAGTTAATTTGATTTAATATGCATGTTATATATAAATTTATGGGAATGTTACACGTAGTAGCATTTCCCGGCAGTGAGGTTGATGGTCGGGGGAATTACAATATGGTATCAGAGCATGGTTACAATGTTGAGCCTGGATGGGTTGGATAAGTGGGGTTTGGACCCAAGGTTTCGAGTGGAAATGGGGTCTGGAGGAACAAATTTCGAACCTTAGAATGTTTCTGAGTGCCAACGGGTTACTTGGTTGTGTTAAGAAGCTCAGGAGGAGTAGCGGTGAAATAAAACCACAACTAGCATGGTATTTGACCACAGAAGGAGAGCGCTCAACACTTGGGGTGTTGGAGCTGTAGGATCTATTTGGAAGGAGAGGAAAAACACTTACAATCATTAGATTCAGATAAGGTGTTGGAAAGATATCTGGGAAGCCTTTCGAGAGTTCAACTGTCGGGAGAAGTGGAGTACGCTGAGGCACAAACCTCCAAAACTCGAAACCCCAAAACCCTGAGAAGATATACACCATAGATATGGGAGAAAGAACTTGGCTGTGTGATCAAGCAGAAGGGAAAATGGTAATTTTGGGAGTTCGAATGTCAGGAGAGGTGGGATGTGCTGACGCACAAACTCCCGAAGCTCGAGATCGTGAAATCTCGAAGAGCCGAAGTAGTGGGTCGGGTTGACATCACTTGGGTGGATGTGGACACATGGGATGTGTACCACGTGCCGGTGGGCCCCAAAGGAAAAGTATACGCAGTAGGGTCGGAGGGCACCACCTGAGGTAATGTGGACCTTCTTAAGTGTTGATATTATGGTAGCTTCGGGAGGTATGAACCTCCATTGTGACCCTTGACAAGATTAGAATGTTTTGGAAGAAAGAAAAGAAGTGAACGTAACCCTAGAAGAGATGTCAGCTGAGAGGGATAATTAATATGTATTAATTAGTACCCAGAATGATAAGTCAGCCCAGGCAGTTTGCCAGGATTAATATAAATACAGGGTGTCAGTCTCTCATTTGACACAGCTTTTAGAATTACAGAGAGTGACTTGTGCGCACTACAGTCTGGCAGTCTTGTGTGCAAGTTCTAGAGAAGGTGTTGTCGCCAGTCTTGAAGCCTATTGCTTCTATCTCTTGGGTTGGACTCTCTGATCAGATTGGGTTACTTCTTTCTTGGTGCATTAGCCTTTCTTGGCTATTGGATTGCTACCAGGATTCTTCTCTCTGTCAAGGTCAAGGTGCTTGGAGGGTGGCTTCGGCCTATGGTTGGGTGACAATAGTGATATTGTCTATGGTAAAATGAGCACATTCTAACAAGTTATGGGCCCACACCTCCTTCATTCATTCTAACCACTGGAAGGAATCATATCCACTAGAATACTAAGCTCGTTAAAGAACTGTCACTAGGGTTACTAGCAGAAGTAGATTCCAAGAATCTGTCGCTAGGGTTAATAGCAGGAGCAGTTACAGAAACCCTAAAACCCTAATCCAACACCTTGTGATGGAACATCTCATTCAAGAAGAAGATATTCAAGTGCGCCTTAGCCCAGTACATCCTTTGGAACCTTTAGAAGGAAAAAAAGTAAAAGTTGAAGTTTTGGATCAAGGCATGACCAGTCACCAGTCAACTGAAGACATGAGTGAAAAGACTAGTCACCTACACTACTCAGCACTCACAGGAATGATTGAAGATAACATGTGGATAATTGAAAGTGGAGCTTCTAGGCACATGACGGGAGATCAAGCCCGACTCTCTAGTCTAAATGAGAAGAAGACATCGTACAAGGTAGATCTTGGAGACAAAAGAACTTACCTAGTCGAAGGATTTGGACAAGCCTCCATCAAGTTGAAAACATATAACAATGGTCATTTGAGTAATGTCTTATATGTACCTAGTTTAGAAAAGAATATTGTATCCATATCTTGCCTAGAAGACAGAGGAAACATAATAGATTTTGTAGATGGAAAAGTGTTATCTTGGCATAAAGACTCCAGCATAGAGAAAGATAGGGTTATTGGAACTCGTGAAGAAAATCTATATAGACTACTAGAACAAAATGAAGAATCCCTTGTACATGATGAAGTCAATCCCAATGAACTTTGGCACAGAAGGTACGCTCATATTAACTATCAAGCATTTTATTTTCTCAAAACGATGGTTGAAGGAATACCAGAATTGCAATCTACACATGAAGGAATTTGCAAAGGTTGTGCTCTTGGAAAGAATATCAAGAAACCATTCCCAAGTAGCAACAATAGATCTAAGGAGATTCTAGATATAATACACTCAGATGTTTGTGGACCGATGCCAGTCAAATCTCTAGGAGGTTCTCTTTACTACGTAATCTTCATAGATGATTACTCAAGAAATACTTGGTTATATCTTCTACAGACAAAGGACGAAGTATTCAACAAGTTTCAAGAATTCAAAGCAGAGATGGAGAACCTCACGAACAAGAAAATCAAGACCTTAAGAACATACAATGGAGGAGAATATACATCAAAGGAATTCATTGTGTTCTGCAAATTGGCAGGGATTAGGAGGGAGCTGATTGTTCCTCATAATCCTCAACAAAATCGTGTAGCTGAAAGGAAGAACGGATCTATTGAAGAAACCGTGAAGGAACTACTAAACGATCAAGGTTTATCCATATTCTTATGGGGAGAAGCAACCATGACAACTATATATGTTCAGAACAGAAGTCCTCACAGCATACTTAAGGATATGACTCCAGAAGAAGCCTTCTTAGGTAAGAAACCTAATGTGGAAAACCTAAGAATCTTTGTATGTCCTGTTTACTCTCACATTACCAAGGACAAAAGGAATAAATTAGAGCCCTCAGGGAAGAGGGGCATATTCGTGGGATATAGTGAATCATCCAAAGCTTATAGAATCTATATCCCTGAACAACATAAGATTGAATTTAGCAGGGACGTGACCTTCAATGAAAATGTGGCTTTCAAGAAATCCATAGAAGAAACTATAGAAGAAGAAGAGTATGAAGAGAACACAGAAATCCAGAATGACGAAAAGGAACAACTTGATCACCTGATGCAACCATGTGAGACCATTGATTCAGACATCATACCTAAGACCAAGAAACAACTAGCTTGGCTTGAAGCTACCTTACAAGAAGAAGAAGGACTCAAGGCCCCAGATGGGACCTCCAGAAAAAGTAAGAAGCCCAAAATATTCTCAATCTATGCAGCATGTATGACAAATCTTCTAGATGAAGAACCTACCATGTTTGAAGAAGCAGTTCAAAAGAAACAATGGAAAGAAGCTATGATGGAAGAACACCAATCCATCATGAAAAATGATGTATGGGAAATTGTGCCTAGACCTAAAGAAAAATCAGTGGTAATTTCAAAATGGGTATATAAGATCAAACATGTAGCAGACGGAAGCGTGGATAAATATAAAGCAAGGCTCGTATCTAGTGGGTTCTCCCAGAAGAAGGGAGAAGACTACGATGAAACATTTGCTCTGATTGCTAGATATACTTCCATTAGAGCTATCATATCTCTTGTCACTTCCATGGGATGGAGTTTACATTAGATGGATGTAAAGATGGCTTTCCTCAATGGAGAAATCGAAGAAGAAGTATATATTGAACAACCTTAAGGGTTTGAAGTACATTCCAGAGACACTCATGTGTGTAGACTAAAGAAATCCTTATATGGATTGAGGCAAGCTCCAAGAGCATGGTATGCCAGAATAGACAACTATCTAATGAGATTTGGTTTCTCCAAAAGTCATGCAGATCCAAGCCTTTACTACAAAGTCATGAACAATGTGCATGTGATTCTACTACTATATGTTGATGACCTGTTCCTAACAAGTGAAGAGTCTCTCATCATCCAGTGAAAAAAGGAATTAGCTTATGAGTTTGATATGAAATATCTTGGTCTCATGCATTATTACTCGGAACTAGAAGTATGGCAGAAGCGTGGTGAAGTATTCCTTGGACAAGGAAAGTATGCAATAAAGATTCTTCAGAAGTTTAGAATGATGGATTGCAAATCCATGGACACTCCTATGACTATAGATATAAGAAAAGTAAAATATCCAGATTCTGATCCGGTAGATCCATCACTATATCGATAATTGATTGGGTCATTGATGTATTTGGTAAATACTCAACCAGATATGTGCTTTGTTGTGACCACACTAAGTCACTTCCAAGTGGAACCTAGACATGAGCATTGGATAGTTGCAAAGCATGTACTAAGATATATTCGTGGAACACTAAACTATGGTTTAAGATATATCGCATCTAGTGATGTACAACTTCATGGATTTCTAGATTCAGATTGGGAAGGAAGTGCAGAAGAAAGAAAGAGTACTTCAGGGATGTGTTTCAGCTTGGGCTCCGCTATTATATCTTGGGGTAGCAGGAAACAGAAGTCTGTCGCACTCAGCACAACATAAGCAGAATATATCACAGCATGTGAAGCATGTACAGAAGTAATATGGCTGAGAAAGCTAATCTCTGATTTATTTGATCAGGTTCCAGATTCAACCATAATACACTGTGACAATCAGAGTTGTATAAGACTATCAGAACACCCAGTGTTTCATGAACTGTCGAAACATGTTGAGATCAAATACTACTTTGTTCAAGATAAAGACTAGGAAGGAGAAGTAAAGCTCCAGTATATCCCCACAGATGAGCAGACAACAGATATCCTGACAAATCCTCTGTCCAGAATAAAGTTTTCATATTTCTGAGACAAATTGGGGATCATGGAAATAACTCCCTTAGTTGAAAGGGAAGAAATGACTCTCTAGGTTGGGAGGGAGCACTGACATTTTATTGAATAAGGACAGTCATTTTCAAGTTTGAAAAATAGTCCATCTTGGGCAGTTCCTTTCCAGATTTGAAAAGTGGTTTGAGATTTCTGACGAACAGGCATTTTCTAGTTCGAAAAATGGTCCAGATCGAACGGTCATTTTCATAATGAAAATGGTTCGATAGATTGTTGATGTACCATAGACAATGATTTCCCATTGTGGTTAACATGGGGAATGGTCTAGGACAATCTCTCTTCTTGAGAGTTACTCAAGAATAGTGGCCCGCCTCGCTGGACAATGATTTCCCATTATGGTTAACATGGGGAATGGTCTGTTTTGGAGGTTGGTGTAGGACAGTCATTTCCTTTGGAAATGGTTTGGACAATCATTCCTTAGGGTAGATTCATTCTCTCCAGGTTGCACTTTGTTTAGTGCTGGAGGAATGGCCCAGGGTGGGGAATGGTCTAGGTTCAACAATCAGGGACAGACATTCCTTAGGGCAGACTCATTCTCTCCAGGTTTCACTTTGTTTAGTGTCGGAGGAATGGCCTAGGGTGGAAAGTGGTCCAGGCTCATAAATCAGGAAAATCATTCTTCCTTGCTTGAGAAGAATAGTCCAGATAGTCTGTCATTCATGTTCTACTTTGAGGGCGGACACTCTTTCAGATCTCACAGATGTGAGTGAAAGAATGGCCCAAATGATTCAGTTTATATCATAACAATATTTTATATGCAGGTTGATATTAGATGATTGTTATGGAGACTGCATGTCTCCAAATAGTATAGATATACTACTGTGGTGGATATGTTCCACTGTTTGTGACTATGTGTCACTGTTTGAGTAGTTGTGTACTACCATGGATAAACACAGTTGTGTTCTATCAATTGATATTGTACCGGTTGTCATGAAGATTATCCAGTTGGATAATAATGACGGTGCTCATGATGCTACCAATTGAATGGTCTGTTTGTTCTCAAGACCATTATCGGTTATACCTTCCTAGCTAGGAGGGAGTGTTGATATTATGGTAGCTTCGGGAGGTATGAACCTCCATTGTGACCCCTGACAAGATTAGAATGTTATGGAAGAAAGAAAAGAAGTGAACATAACCCTAGAAGAGATGTCAGTTGAGAGGGATAATTAATATGAATTAATTAGTACCCAGAATGAGAAGTTGTCCCAAGCGGTTTGCCAGGATTACTATAAATACAGGGCGCTAGTCTCTCATTTGACACATCTCTCAGAATTACAGAGAGTTACTTGTGCGCACTGTAGTCTGGAAGTCTTGTGCGCAAGTTCTGGAGAAGGTGTTGCCGCCAGTCTTGAATCCTATTGCTTCTATCTCTTGGGTTGGACTCTCTGATCAGCTTTTCTTACTTCTTTCTTGGTGCATTAGCCTTGCTTGGCTATTGGATTGCTATCAGAATTCTTCTCTCTCTCAAGGTCAAGGTGCTCGGAGGGTGGCTTCGGCCTATGGTTGGGTGACAATAGTGATATTGTCTATGGTAAAACACGCACATTCTAACATTAAGTACACCATGTGTCACCACCGTGGTTGGTGACAGTTGTGTTGTGGGCTCGAAGACTAGAAAGGTCGGAAGTTTGAAAGTCGGGAAAGCGAGTGTGGGAGCCTCCAGGACCGAGATCCTAAAACCCGAGACCCAAAACTCCAAAGTCTCGATTAGAGAACCTTGATATCTAGTGCTTGGTCACGATCCATGGACACGTGGGTTGGGGAAACAGAGAGAAGAGGGCTAAGGCCTGAGTTTCCTACATAGTCGAGAAGAGCTCGGAAAATTCATGGAAACTGAACGTTTTCTTGAATCAAGTTGTTTATGAATGTTGTGGGATTTGTTAAGGAATAATGACCTGACAAATTTTGGTTGTCTACACATTATGATACAGAATTCGACAAGTACCAAAACTGAATAGAATTTCCACTGAGTGCAAAAGAAATGGAAGGGGCACGGACTGCTTCCAGTTCCGAGGATGAAGCAAAAGGAATGGATGTTCATTTGGGAGTTGAAGGATCGAACTCCAATGGCCATGGAGAAGATATAGATAAGGAAGGAAACATGAGGAAGATCATAGAAGGATTACAAAAATATGCCCAAACTTGTCGAGCAGATAGCAGAAAGCTCAGGAAAAATAAGGGGAATTCAACGTAAAGTTGTTAAAGAGTTTGGAGAGAATAGAAAAGAAGTTGGATAAGGAGAGTGACTTGATAAGAACAGGGAGTCATCAGACTTTTGAGGGAAGGAGTTCAGGGAGTGTTGGTCGAAATCATCATCACTCCTAAGGTCGCTCCAAGAGAAGAACACACAGTAGTTCCAGCCCATCTCCTATCAGAAAGCATAGGAGATTTGGAGTGGATGAATTGAAAGGAGAGATGAACAAGATTAAGCCTCCTACATTTGATGGAGAACATAAGAAGGAGGAAGATGTCGAAACATGGTTTCTTGGTATGAGGAAATACTTCCAACTACAGAATTATTCCTCTCATGCGGAAGGAAGAATTGCGATGTATCAACTGAAGGGAAAAACATCCATGTGGTGGGATCAACTTGTACAAGTGCAACACATTAGAGAGAAAGATATTACTTGGAAAGAATTCAAGAGGTATTTCGAGAAGAAATACTTGACTAAGAGATATTATGGCATAAATATGAAGGAGTTCTTTGAACTCAAGCTAGGCAGCATGACCATGGATGAGTATGAATGTAGGTTTTTGGAATTGTTGAAGTATGTTTTGTTCATCAAAGACGATACTGTCAAGATTCAAAGGTATCTGAGTGGACTTCCACCTTCCATCGGTGACAAGATCCAGTATGATGACCATAATACCATGGAAGAAATGATAAGAAGAGTGGAATGTTTATATGAACACCAAAGAGAAATGCCTACCTTTCGGAAGGCTTGGGATGACCAGAGGAAGTGCAAGAAAGAATAGAGGCAGAAGGGAAACAAACCTTCCTTTTTCAAAAATAATCCACAAGGTCAGCCATCGTTTAGAGAGCTGATAATGACTGACGTAGGGGAACAAAGGCCAAGACAGATGCCCATTCAGTGTTGGGGCTATCAAGGAAACCATCAGTACAGAGATTGTCCCCACAAAAATGACAAAGTGAGAGTTGTCCATAATGTTCAGAAAGTTGAAACAGTGGAGGACATGGGCAATAGAATTCCAAGGATCTACAAAGCCCTAGATAAAAAGCAAGTTGAATTCCAGTCGCACATGATTGAAGTAGAAGGTATGATCAACAACCATGCCTTTACTATTTTAATTGATTCAGGAGCTAGCCATAGTTATATAGATCCTAGAGTGGTGGAAAGTTTTCATTTTTCGAGAAGCAAACATGAAAAGTCTTGGTTAGTGCAGCTAGCTACAGGAACCAAAAGAAAAGTCACTGAGTTAGTTAAGTCTTGTCATGTGGACATGAATGGATTGAGCACAAAGGCTGAATTGAATTTTATGCCTTTAGGTTCTTATGACTGTCTAATTGGGATGGACTGGTTGGACCAGCACCATGCCATCTTGGACTGTCTTAACAAGGCATTCACTTTCCTGGATGAGGAAGGAAATCAGAAAACAGTCCAAGGAATTCCAAGAGTTGTTTCTATCAGAGAAATCTCAGCAATGCAGCTGAAGAAGTGCTACAAAAAAGGCTATCAATTATTTGCAGCCCATGTGGAAGAATCACCTAAGGATAAGGTGTCAACTATTGGAGATCATGCGGTACTAAAGGAGTTTGAAGATGAATTTCAGGAGGTACCCAGACTACGTCTGAAAAGACATATTGACTTCTCTGTAAACTTGATGCCTAGAGAACCTCTAGTGTCAAAAGATCCTTACAGAATGAGTATGCCAGGGTTGAAAGAGTTGCAATTGCAACTTGAAGAGATTCTGAAGAAGGGGTACATACGCCCAAGTGTGTCACCTAGGGGTGCCCCAGTCCTATTCATGAAGAAGAAAGATGAAATGCTAAGATTGTGTATCGATTTCAGACAATTGAACAAAGTAACTGTAAAGAACAAGTTCCCTCTGCCGATGATTGATGACCTCTACGATCAGTTGAAGGATGTGAAGATATTTTCGAAGATAGATCTCAGGTCAGGATATCACCAGGTAAGGATAAAGGATCAAGACATCAGCAATACCACCTTTAGAACAAGGTATGGTCATTACGAGTTCACAGTGGTGCCATTTGGTTTGTCAAATGAACCCGTTGTTTTTATGTGCCTAATGAATGGTGTATTCAAGGACTATCTAGACAAGTTTGTCATAGTCTTCCTGGATGACATCTTGGTGTATTCCAAGTCGGAGGAAGAGCATGAGTAGCATTTAGGATGGTGTTGCAAGTGCTAAGAGAGCACCAACTGTATGCCAAGTTGAGCAAGTGCTCATTTTATCAAAAGAAGATCCATTACTTGGGGCATATTATTTCGAAGGATGGGATAGTTGTAGGCCCTGAGAAAATTGAGGCCATCAGAGAATGGTCAGCGCCAAAGAATGTGACAGAAGTCAAATACTTCATTGGTCTAGAGGGTTATTACAGAAGGTTTATTGTAGGGTTCTTGAGGATAGCTCACCCTATCACTTCCTTGCAAAGGAAGGAGAATAAGTTTCAGTGGACAGAAGATTGTGAGAAAAGATTTCAACGATTGAAGCAACTTTTAACCAGTGCTCCAATCCTGAGGATTGCAGATCCAAATGAATATTTAATGGTGTGCAGAGATGCATGCAAAGAAGTACTAGGAGGAGTCCTCAGTCATAATGGATTTGTAATCTGTTATGAATCCAGAAAGTTGAAAGAGCATGGAATGAACTATGCAACTCATGATTTGGAGTTTCCATCCATAGTGCACGCTCTAAAGAAATGGAGACATTACCTCATGGGAAGGAGGTTCAAACTGAGAATATACCATAATGGTCTAAAGTATTTGTTTGATCAACCAACCTTGAATGCTAGACAGAGTAGGTGGCTGGAGTTTCTCTATGAGTATGATTTTGATATCAAGCATATCAAAGGGAAGGAGAATAAAGTGGTTGATGCACTCAACAGGAGAGTACATGAACTACATGTTATAGCCATTAGCATGTACCAAACTGATATTAAGGATAGAATTTTGGAAGCTACGAATGCAGATTTGCAGTACAGAGAGCTGGGAACAAAGCTACAACAAGGTGAGGTGCCACAGAAAGTGGAAAATTATAAATTGGAAACTGATGGAACACTTATGTACAAGAAAATTTTTTATGTACCTAATGTCCAGGACTTGAAATGTATGATTTTGCATGAAATGCATAATGTTCCTTATGCAGGGCACCCTGGATATCAGAAAAAAGTGGAAGCAGTCAAGAGCCATTACTTTTGGCCAGGTATGAAGAACGAGATTGTTGAATACATCGCCAAATGTATGGAGTGCCAGAAGGTTAAAGATGAGCACAGGCACCCAGCAGGGTTGTTGCAACCTTTACCCATTCCTGAGTGGAAGTGGGAGGTAGTGACAATGGATTTCATCACAGGATTACCCAGAATAGGAAAGCAAAATGATTCAATCATGGTGGTGTTGGATAAGCTTACGAAAGCTGCCCATTTTATTTTGTTAAAGAATAATCACAAGGAAACGGATGTTGCCGACATATTTATGAAGGAAGTGGCATGATTGCACAGTATTCCCAAGACAATTGTGTTTGACAGAGACCCAAAATTTACCTCAAATTTTTGGAAGGGGTTGTTCAAAGGATTCAGAACGATTATGAACTTCAGTACATCCTATCATCCTAAGTCTAATGGATAGACAGAGAGGGTGAAAAGAGTAATAGAAGACACGCTAAGGATGTATGTGATGGACAAACCATCAAGATGGGAATACTACCTACACTTGGTACCTACAACAATGGGTATCAAACATCGTTGAAGATGAGCCCATTTGAAGCACTTTATGGTAGAAAGTACAATAATCCAATAAGATGGGATAATACAGCTGACAGGGCAGTAGTTAGGCTAGAGTTGCTGAAGGAAATGGAAGAACAAATGCTAAAAATCAAGCAGAATTTAAAGGTTGTCCAAGACAAGGAGAAAAGTTATGCTGACAAAAATAGAACCCATAGAGAGTTTAAAGTGGGTGAACATGTTTTCTTGAAAGTAAAATCCAATAGAAGTTCCCTAAAGCTGGGAAACTGTGCAAAGATGGCAACCAGATTCTGTGGGCCATTTGAAATCCTAGAAAGGATTGGGCCAGTTGCATATATGCTTGCATTACCTGCATCCATGACTATACATAATGTGTTTCATGTTTCATTGCTTAAGAAATATATACCAGATGCTAATCATGTAATTGATTAGAATGTTATTCAGGTGGAACCAGAAGGTGTCCTGCAAGTGCATCATGTGCACATATTGGACCAAAAAAGAAAATAGCTCCAGAATCGAGCCATAGGGATTGTAAAGGTCCAGTGGACCTAGTATGGTACTAAGGACACAACATGGGAGCATGAGGATTTTATGCGGGCAGAATACCCGCATCCTTTTGAAGATTTTGGAAATCTTGTTGATGTTGCGTAAAAGTTGCACTGAGGACAGTGAAAAAATAAGGGGAGGGGATTGTAATATCCCCCGATAGTGCCCCAGTTATATTATGAATTGTAATCATGTTTATGAACTATAATAATGTTTTGTAGCATGGTGAGCCTATTATTGATAAGTTGGTGGGCTTATGTGTTTATTAGGCTGGAGAGCCTAAGTGTTAAGGCCATGAGCCTGTTTTTTTCTATGTAATTATGCATAACGTTAATAAAGATTAAACATCATTGCATGCAGACCGACCATGAAGAAAGAGTGATGGGGGACTAAGATTCCACAGAGGGGTAAGGGAAAGTGGGTTGAAAGGTTGGAAGAGGGGATAATCTTAGGAGATTGAATCCTTGGGGATAATAATTTATTATTATTCCAAAAGCTATGTGAAATGTATGTTTTTATCCTAAGTTCCTAGAAGAGGGAACGTGTGCGAAAGGGAATGCATGTTGATGGAGTGCATACAGCTTCATGGGAGACATGTCTCAGCCTTGGCACATGCAATTTAACCCAAAGATTGAGCCGTGGAGGGGGTTCATCCTCCATTATTCCATTCGTCGTCTGAACTGAAGGATCTCTGCATCTGATTTATGTAAGCCTCACACAGCTCTGAAACTTGAAGCCTGTGATGTTTTCCTGAGAAGCCGATATGCCCTCTGTCTGAACTATTGCGTCTGTGTTCTACCTCTACGTGGATTGCTCATCACGCATCATGGAAACTGGTGTTAACTAAACTGTGTCGTGTCTTAGTGGCCTATTGTCATTTTTTAGTTCCACACCTCATTTTCCTATTGTTGTTGTCAACTGTGAGTTAACCAAAGTTGTTGTTGTTGCTATCATCCTGAACTTATAGGAATTGAATTGAAAATTGGTTGAAGAATCGGGTTGTCTGGTCTATGGTAGAAGAACCAGGTTGTTAGGCCTGTGAGAAACTCTCTCCAGGTGAGAGAGTCTGTTGGGAAGTGGTTTCTTCCAGAGATAGTCTAGCACCATCTATGGAGCTCAGAGACTTCTTGATCTGACCTATTTTCGAGGCCCATAGAGGGAGGTGAAGCACTGATGAACTGTTCTTGTGAAGGTGTATACTCCCGGGTGGAATAGGCATGTGGGGAATGAGATTCCATGAGTAGTGGGCATAAGAAGGCTCCTGGAGAGAATCCTTCTGGTTTCTCTATGTAGTTTTCCTGTAAGCTCAGCCTAGTCTAGGACTCCCTTACCTTGGGTGGAGCTTAGTGCCATCTCGGGGGTGACCCATTGTTGAGCGTGATAAGCAGTGAGGTCTAAGGCTGGGAGGTTCATGGAAGGTCTGCACATGGTTGGTGGAGTCACTACAGTTTCAAAGATAAGTATATGCATGTGTTTAATTTCAATTAAAATGCATGTATGTGATGCTTGCAATATTATCATGTATTCTGTTGCAATGATATTTACTATTAATTCCATTAATTTTGTATGTTAGCAATAATCATGTGATTACTCTGTATTGTTTGGTTAAATGAGTTAATTTGAATTAATATGCATGTTATATATAAATTTATGGGAATGTTACGCGTAGTAGTGTTGCCCGGTAGTGAGGTTGATGGTCGGGGGCGTTACATTTAAATTTCTGTGGTAAAGGATGAGGTTGGCCGCGGCCCTCTAAGGCTATCGCAGCCCAGAAGGAAGAACCTTGTGGTAAAAGGAAAGGATGAATCAGTGGATCTCTCCATCAAGAACTCTCTAAGGAGGAATCATGTGGTGAGATGAGATGAAAAGAGGGATATTTGAGTGGAAGACAATTATGTCCTGGGAAACGCAAACCTAACACAAAAATTGCAGACCTGTGGTAGCAAACATCTGAGGTTGTATTCAACCTAAATCTTAGGTATGAGGTAGCAAGCAAGGTACAGGTCTGAAGTGACATTTGGGTACAGATCCGAGTTGTTGTTGGTAGCAATATTATCACAGGTAATGATCCGAGCTGCTATTGGCAACAGTATTATCACAGGTCTGAAGTGACTTTATGACAGTTTTGAAACAAACTTAAAAGATCAAATCTATGAGGCTGTGATGAAGGACAAATTGAAGGGTAGATCTGAGACAAGTATAAGGGTTGTTCTGATGCAACTCTGAGGAAAAACATGGCCGAGGTTAAGGACTATTTTGGAGCGAACCTATGCTGAGTTTAAAACCTTTCTCATACCTGTAATGTCCCTTTCCAAATAGGAGCTCCAGAGAGGAGGCTTAATGGTATAAACCTCCCTGTTAGACTATAGCCAGGGCCAGAAAAGGGGCAAACAGGGTTACTAGAGGTCACTCCAGTCAAAGGTGTTATGTTCGGAAAGTGACATTGAGCTAAAAATGGTTAAAAGCACTTTTAAGTCATTATGAGCTAAAAATAAGAAGTCAATAGTGAATTAGGGTTTCAGAAGTGAATTCGGTTTTGGAAATATATAAGAGAAGATTCAGCGACCTAATTCATCATTATGCAGATTATGACTTGTCATTGAGGAGAGAGGCACATCTCAGGAGAGATAGTTCAGTGGATTTCAAGAGGAAGACACCAATTGGTTGATTTCGGTGTTGAGAGACACACCTTAGTAACTAGGAAGATCACATAGGTCTTCCATCATTATTCAGCAGCAGTTATGCAGGGTCTAGCATCAAGGGCGCACTTATCTAGGGTGAGGGTGCAACTCCTGAGGAGGTTTAGATAGACTTGTCCCATCCAGGGAAAATTATGAGATTTCCCACCGACCCATTTGAGAGGAAGGCAAGGTGCATCTCTTGCCTAGTTCCTTGTCAGATTCCAATGGAGGAATCATCTGGGACGCATTTTCTAGACTTGGAAGAGCGACACTTTTGAAAAATATATTCAAGGTTCACGAGCGAGCATCAGGACATATTAAGGGAATCCCTTCCGACGCATTTCCCAGTAGACCAAGGTGGTCATTTTAAGACACATCTCAGCTGATTCTGATGGTGGAATCACTAGGGCACATTTTTCCAGTGAGAGAGGGGTGCATCCCCCCTGGGGGATCCATCCAGGGTCCAAACCCACTAGCAGAGGGGTTCGACAGTTACCAGGACTAAGAACTAAAGCAGGGCGCATCATCTGGGACAGTCTCCAGGCCATTCTCAGAGGTATAGCCGCTAGGGCGAACTTTCCAGACCTCCAGCAGTTACTGTACGAGCTGTCATAGTTCCAGCACATCCATTTCTCCCACAGTGCTCATATATTTTGGGTATTATCATTTAGTTTGCTTATTGTATTCTGACTAAGATCCTTTTGTCTTTTTATCTAGTTGAGTGATTCATTTTATTCAGCCGCATTCAAACTTTTGTACTTCGCAAAGATATCATAAAATAAACTTGTAGTCATTTGTCGCATTTATTATTTGTATGACCATTTATATGTTGTAAAAAATTATTCCTACACACACATTAGCATCATTTCCTAGACTAGACAAGTCAGGAACATTATAGTGTTATCAGAGCTTTAGTCCTGCCAGCCTGTGACTAAAGACGATGAGTGTAGCAGAAGACCCAGAGGGTCGTGAACACGTAGGTGAAGAATATGTCACTTACAACATGCATAGGGAAAGAGGGTATAGGCTTGGCTTCCCTCCTTTTCCTCCTAGATTAGAGGAAGGGGAAGAGGCACACAGAGAAGCAGATAGAAGGGCAGAGCGTGAGGTTGAGTGCAAGGCAGAGAGGATGCTAGGAGACAGATATGAATGATCAGAAGGCAGTGGAAAGGCCCCCTTGGAACCAAAGACAACTTTCATGTAGGTTATCAGCGATATGTTAGCTAGTCAGTGGACCATGTCTTAGTCCTTGGCATAGGTGGTTGATAGATTGGCTAGAGTGGGCACCCCAGACACACAAGACCCGCATGCATCACAGGGGAACTCAGGAGCAGGAAGTAGACCCCAGTTACCCACTCTCACATACACCTCTGTGAGTAGGATTCCCAGACCCTTGTTTCCCAGTTTCTAGAGGGCACCCCTAGTACCAACACAGTTGCCGATAACACAGAGGCCACCCACTCATGCAGAATACATTGCAGAGTATAGGAGGGAGTATGCAACCTTGGGCCATGACTTCCATCAGTACATGACCTTAGTCAAGTACTATGGACTCAAACTCAAGAACCTCCCCAAAGAGCCACAGAGAAGAGGGTCGCAACAGCAGTAGGGGCATAACATGGATTTCATCTGAAAAGTTGGGAAACTCACCATCCCTTCTTTCTACAGATTGTCCAAATGCACCGCCAAAGCTTGGGTATAGAACCTTGATACATACTACAAGCTAAATCAAATGACCGAGACAGAGGCCATCCGTTTCGCGACCTTACACTTGGAGGGGGAGGCACACGAGTGGTGGTATCATGGATTGGTCACATTGGGTCACAGTCACATCACCTCCTATAGTGAGTTTATAGAGAGGCTCATGGACAGGTTTGATGGGAGGGATCCTGCGATCCACTTCAGGGATCTAGCCCAGTTGAGACAAACTGGCACAATAGAGGTTTTCATCATGGAGTTTCAACGGGTATTTGTGGAAGTGACAGCTATATCAGAGCCTAGGTTGATCATTCTATTCACAGAAGGATTCACAGAGCCTTTGAGAGGATGGGTGAAGGCATATAGGCCTCCCACCTTACAGGATGTCATCCTTTGCACTCGATATTTGGAAGTCTCAGTGCCAAAGACTAAAACCTTTTCCAAACCATTCATTCCCTAGAAGAATTGAGACAGGAAGCCATTCCAGAGAGAATGGAAGGGAAAGGAGAAGTTGGATTATGAGACTAGGCGAGAGCTTATGAGGAAGAAGCTTTGCTTCAATTGCAGAGACCCTTGGGTCCCAGGCCACAGGTGCATGGGCAAGGGATAGATTCATTGTATTGAGGTGGCAGAAGATAGCATGGATAGTGAGGAGGAGGAGCAAGACAGTGGATCCACTAGCTCAGAGGAGGAGTTAGCACAATCATAGGAGCAGCCTCCCCGTATACCACCGACACCGCCAGGAGCCCATCCTCCAATAGTCCCATAGCTGCCTAAGCAGGCTAACAGGAGGAAACCAGCAAAGGGAGGAGTCATAGCGACCTTTTTTCGATGTTCCCAGGTATGATACCCTCTGGTTCAAAGGGATTATTCAGGGACAATGGGAAATCGCCCTAATAGATGGTGGGGCCACCCACAACTTCATCGAAGCTTCACTAGTATCGAGACGGGCACTTCAAACAGAGGAGTTTGAGGAGTTTTATGTTGCAGTAGCAAATGGCCACACAGTGGAGTGTCTAGACAGAGTTCCAGACTTGGAGATAAAGTTAGGCAATTACACAATGAGAGACACGCTTTATGTGGTTGACCTATCTGACATAGATGTGGTGTTGGGAGTCTAGTGGATGATCACCTTGGGTAAAATCACCACCAACTACCAAACCTTGGAGATGGGATTCAGAGACCATGCCAAGAAGAAGATTGTTCTAAGAGGTAGGTTGACAGGAGCACCCAGGACAATTTCAGCCAAGAGGATGGAGAAAATATTTAGACATGGGGAGGTAGCATATGTCGAAGAATGTTTGATCACTACGCAGAAGGATTCAGAGGGTCGACAACAGTATCACACAGAGATCAAGAATTTGTTGGGACAACATCAGCAGGTCTTTGAGGCGATTCCACCAGGGAGACCACCTAACAAGGGATTTGAGCACACCATTGAGTTGGAGGAGGGGGCCAAACCCATGATCACCTCCCCCTATCGTCATCCTAGGAGGTTCAAGGATGATATAGAGAAGGAAATCAAGGAATTGATAGTAATGGGACACATCAGACCAAGCAGCAGCCCATTTTCTTCTTCAGTTGTCTTAGTTATGAAGAAGGATGACACCATGAGGATGTGCATTAATTACAAAGCCTTGAACAAGAAAACCATCAAGAACTGGTACCATATCCCACGCATTGACCAGTTGATGGATGAACTACATGGGGCAATTTTCTTCTCAAATATTGATCTACACTCTAGGTATCATCAGATCAGCATCTGAGAGCAAGACATAGAGAAGACGACATTTCGATGCCACTTTGGACATTTTGAGTTCCTGGGTATGCCATTTGGGCTAACCAATGCACCCACTACATTCCAGTCTTGCATAAACCACATATTCAAGGATCAGTTAAGGAAATCAGTCTTGGTTTTCTTCGAAGACATCTTAGTCTATAGTCGATCATGGTAGGAGCATATGAGGTACCTAGATGAGGTATTGAGCATCATGGAGGCACAGTCATTATATGCCAAAGAGTCCAAGTGTGAGTTTGTTATGACAGAGATGCTTTACTTGGGCCACATCATTAGTGCATAGGGGGTATAGGTGCACCAGGAGAAGATCAAGGCCATTTTGGATTGGCCAACGCCCAAGAATGTGACAGATTTGAGGAGTTTTTTCGGGCTGTGAAGCTATTACAAGCGGTTCGTCCGAGGTTTTTCTCAGCTTGAAGAACCACTGACAGATCTTATCAAGCATGGGGCCTTCATCTGGACTGAGAAATCATAGAAATTCTTTGATCACATTAAGGAAGTCATCGGCACTTGTCCAGTGTTGGCATTACCAAACTTCACCTTTCCATTTGTACTAGAGTGTGACACATCCGGCGAGGGTATCGAGGCAGTTTTGATACAGGGAGGACACCCCATTGTATTCGAGAGTAGGAATCTCAGTCAGCCCGAGAGGTTGTACTCTATTTATGACAAAGAAATGTTGGCAATCATGCATGCCTTGACCAAATTCAGAAAATATTTGGTGGGCAGCAAATTCGTGGTCAAGACAGATCACAACAGCTTGAAGTATTTCCTTGAGCAGAAGGACCTCAGTGAGCACCAACATAAATGGTTGACAAAGGTATAGGTAGTTGACTTCAACATAGAGTATGTCAAGGGGAAGAAGAACATTGTAGTTGATGCACTATCGAGGAGACCCACATCCTGTTCTTTGATGGAGATTTCAGCAAATTGGAAATCCCACTTGTTAGTGGAATATTCCAAGAACAAGTTCGCTTTTGAAGTGATGTATGGGCAGATATAGGATGACAGGTATAGGGTCATTGATGATTTCATATTCTACAAGGATAGATTCTACTTGATACCAGATTCGATGCTCAAGAATAAGATCCTCACCACAGTTCATGATTCACCACTAGCAGGCCATCAGGGGTTTTTCAAAACCTACAAACAGATCAAGGAGAGGTTCTCATGGAAGGGACTCAAATAGGACGTTATGAGACACATCAGTGAGTGTGTGACTTTCCAGCAAAACAAGTCAGAGCATGCTCTTCCATCAGGGCTACTCTAGCCACTCCCCATTCCAGAGAAGAAATGGGAGAGTATATCAATGGACTTCATCACAGGCCTACCCACGGTCCAGGGTAAGGGCTGTATCTATGTAGTGGTCGACAGATTCACCAAGTTTTCTCACTTTTATGCCATACTGATAGAGTAAAGTGCAGTTCAGGTAGTCAAGCTATTCTTCAGGGAGGTCTTCAAACTTCATGGGTTGTCGAGGAACATCGTCAGTGAGAGGGACAATCAGTTCATGGGGACATTCTGGAGAGAGTTGTTTTGGTTGGTGGGGACAAAGATGACACCCAACACCAGCTATCACCCTCAGATAGATGGGTAGACCCAGATTATCAACAATTGTGTTGAAGGATATTTGAGAAACTATGTAGGTGGACAATAGAGAACATGGGTAAAGTGGCTAAATCTAGGAGAGCATTGCTACAACACCACTTTCCACATGTCCATTGGTATGACACCCTTCCGAGCATTGTATGGATATGATGCTCCTACTTTGGTAGATTTGGTTTTTGGGGAGAGCAGAGCTCCCAAGTCCAAGGACTGGATCATAGAGAGTCAGAAGATTCTCAAGTCGTTGAAAGAGAATTTGCAAACGACACATAACCAACAGAAGATGATTGCAGATAGGCATAGGATAGAGGGCAGCTTTGAGGTTGGGGATTTGGTTTTCTTGAGACTCCAACCTTATAGGCAGTCATCTTTGAAGAATTGTGGGGCCGAGAAGCTCAAGCCCAGATTTTATGGCCCTTACAGGATCATGTGCCAAGTAGGAAAGGTTGCTTATGAGTTAGAATTTCCAGAGGGAAGCAAGATTCATAATGTGTTCCACGTATCTTGCCTCAAAAAGAAAATGGGACAATTCATTAGCACATCAGAGGAGATTCCCCCATTGGATGAGTAAGGATAGTTGGAGTTGGTTCTGTAGGAGATTTTGGAGTTCCAGGAGTGGAAACTGAGGAGAAGGGTCATCAAAGAGTTTTTGATTAGATGGAGAGGGCTTCCAGTAGAGGACACTACTTGGGAGAATGAGTAGGTGTTGCAGCACCCTAGACTGGTATTGATTAAGGACAAGCAATTTCAGGAAGGGAGGACTGTAATGTCCCTTTCCAAATAGGATCTCTAGAGTGGAGGATTAATGGTCTAAACCGCCCTGTTAGACTATAGCCAGGGCCTAAAAAGGGGTAAACAGGGTCACTAGAGGTCACTCCAGTCAAAGGTGTGATGTTCGGAAAGTATCATTGATCTAAAAATGGTTAAAAGCTCTTTTAATTCATTATGAGCTAAAAATAAGAAGTCAACAGTGAGTTAGGGTTTCAGTAGGGAATTAGGGTTTTGGAAAGCTATAAGAGAAGAGTCAGTGACCTAATTCATCATTATGCAGATTATGACTTGTCATTGAGGAGAGAGGCGCATCTCAAGAGAGATAGTTCAATGGATTCCAAGAGGAAGACACCAGTTGGTTGATTTTGGTGTTGAGAGACACACCCTAGTCACCGGGAATATCACACAGGTCTTCCATCATTCTTCAACGACAGTTACGCAGGGTCTAGCAGTAAGGGTGCACTTATCGAGAGTGAGGGTGCAACTCCTGAGGAGGTTTAGATTGAATTGTCCCATCCAAGGAAAATTCTGAGATTTCTCTCCAACCCATTTGAGAGGAAGGCAAGGCACATCTTTTTCCTAGTTCCTCGTCATATTCTGACGAAGGAATCATCTGGGACACATTTTCCAGACTTGGAAGAGAGGCACTTTTGACGGATACATTCAGAGTTCCCAAGTGAGCATCAGGCCATATTCAAGGAAACCCTTTCGACCCATTTCCCAATAAACCAAGGCAGTCATTTTGAGACACATCTCAGCAGATTCCGACGGTGGAATCACTAGGGTGCATTTTTCCAGTGAGAGAGGGGCACATTCCCCTAGGGCGATCCATCCGGGGTACACTCTCAAGTATGCACTTGTATATATATTATTTTCATCATTGTCATAAGAGTACTTCCAGGAGGAAGGAACCCTTGGTGCAATCATGGACCCAGAGGGATCAGTGCATTCAGAAGAACAACACATTGAAAGTGAAGACTCCAGGTTTGATTGTTTTAAATTATCATGCCTCTAACCTACATTTATAAGGTTTCTACATTACAAGTAGGTGTTGTAGTTGTGACAACAATCTTTAAATTGTTTTGATTCTAGAGATGTACTCATGAATCTCCTCTAGGAGATATTCTTGTCTTGTTTCATTTCATTTGTTTTCTTGTTCCAGGCAAGTTAACAACAAAGGAAGATGTTTATCCTTTAGACTTCAGAGGGAGTCACTTGACTCAGAAGGAGTCAAACTAATTGAGAAGAAGAGACAGTACCTTCTTCCTCTTCAGTAGTCCAGAGGGAGATATCCATTAATATAGTTGATCCAGTTGTTCTAGGGCAGTATCTCTTCTTGAGGGTTACTCAAGAATAATGGCCCCTCATCGGACAATGATTTCCCATTGTGGTTAACATGGGGATTGCTCTGTTTTGGAGGTTGGTGAAGGAGAATCATTTCCTTTGGAAATTGTCCGAACAATCATTCCTTAGGGTAGATTCATTCTCTCCAGATTGCACTTTGTTTAGTGCCGGAGGAATGGCCCAAGGTGGGGAATGGTCTAGGTTCGGCAATCAAGGATAGACATTCCTTAGGGATGACTCATTCTCTCTAGGTTGCACTTTGTTTAGTGCCAGAGGAATGGCCCATGGTGGGGAATGGTCCAGGCTCATAAATTAGGACAGTCATTCTTCCTTGCTTGAGAAGAATAATCCAGATAGCCCATCATTGATGTTCTACTCTAAGGGCAGACACTCTTTCAGATCTCATAGATGTGAGTGAAAGAATGGCCCAAATGATTCAGTTTATATCATAACAATATTTTTTGTGCAGGTTGATATCAGATGATTGTTATGGAGACTGCCTATCTCCAGACAGTAGAGATATAGTACTGTGGTGGATATGTTCCACTTTTTGTGACTATGTGTCATGGTTTGAGTAGTTGTGTACTACAATGGATAAACACAGTTGTGTTCTATCAATTGATATTGTATCGATTTTCATGAAGATTATTCAGTTGGATAATAATGATGGTGCTCATGATGTTACCAGTTGAATGGTTTGTTTGTTCTCAAGACCATTATCAGTTATACCTCCCTAGCTAGGAGGGAGTGTTGATATTATGGTAGCTTCGGGAGGTATGAACCTCCATTGTGACCCCTGACAAGATTAGAATTTTCTGGAAGAAAGAAAAGAAGTGAACGTAACCCTAGAAGAGATGTCGGCTGAGAGGGATAATTAATATGAATTAATTAGTACCTATAATGAGAATTCGGCCCAGGCATTTTGTTAGGATTACTATAAATACAGGGCGCTAGTCTCTCATTTGACACAACTCTCAGAATTATAGAGAGTCACTTGTGCGCACTGCAGTCTGGCAGTCTTGTGTGCAAGTTATGGAGAAGGTGTTGCCACTAGTCTTGAAGACTATTTCTTCTATCTCTTGGGTTGGACTCTCTGATCAGCTTTGCTTACTTATTGCTTGGTGCATTAGCCTTGCTTGGCTATTGGATTGCTACCAGGATTCTTCTCTCTGTCAAGGTCAAGGTGCTCGAAGGGTGGCTTCGACCTATGGTTGGGTGACAATAGTGATATTGTCTATGGTGAAATGAGCACATTCTAACATTAAGTACACCACGTGTCACTACCATGGTTGGTGACAGCTATGTTGTGGGCCCGGAGGCTAGAAAGGTCGGAAGTTTGGAAGTCAGGAGTTGGAGAGGGAAATGAGTGTGGGAGCCTCCAAGACCGAGATCCTGAAACCTGAGACCTGAAACTCTGAAGTCTGGATTAGAGAACCTTGAGATCTAGTTCTTGGTAATGACCCATGGTCGCATGGGTTGGGGAAACTGAGAGAAAGGGGCTAAGGCCTAAGTTACCTACAGAGCCGAGCAGAGCTTGGAAAATTCATGGAAACTAAACATTTTCTTGAATCAAGTTTTTTATGAATGCTATGGGATTTGTTAAGGAATAATGACTTGACAATTTCTAGTTGTCTGCACATTGTGATATAGAAGTTCGACAAGTACCAGAACTGAATAGAATTGCCACTGAGTGCAAAAGAAATGGAAGGGGCATGGACTGCTTCCAGTTCTGAGGATGAAGCAAAAGGAATGGATGTTCATTTGGGAGTTGAAGGATCGAACTCCAATGGTCATGGAGAAGAGATAGATAAGGAAGGAAACATGAGGAAGATCATAGAAGGATTAAAAAAAATGCCAAAACTTGCCGAGAAGATAGCAGAAAACTCAGGAAAGCTCATGAAAAACAAGTGGAATTCAACGTAAAATTGTTAAAGAGTTTGGAGAGAATAGAGAAGAAGTTGCATAAGGAGAGTGACTTGAGTAGAATAGGGAGTCGCCAGACTTCTGAGGGAAGGAGGTCAAGGAGTGTTGGTCGACATCATCATCACTCCCAAGGTCACTCTAAGAGAAGGACACACAGTAGTTCCAGCCCATCTCCTATCAGAAAGCACAGGAGATATGGAGTGGGTGAATTGAAAGGAGAGATGAACAATATTAAGCCTCCTACATTTGATGGAGAACATAAGAAGGAGGAAGATGCCGAAACATGGTTTCTTGGTATGAGGAAATACTTCCAACTACAGAATTATTCCTCTCATGTGGAAGGAAGAATTGTGATGTATCAACTAAAGGGAAAAGCATCCATGTGGTGGGATCAACTTGTATAGGTGCAGCACATTAGAGAGAAAGATATTACTTGGAAAGAATTCAAGAGGTATTTCGAGAAGAAATACTTGACTAAGAGATATTATGACATAAATATGAAGGAGTTCTTTGAACTCAAGATAGGAAGCATGACCATGGATGAGTATGAACGTAGGTTTTTGGAAACACTAAAGTAAGTTATGTTCATCAAAGACGAGATTGTCAAGATTCAAAGGTATCTGAGTGGACTGCCACCTTCCATCGGTGACAAGATACAGTATGATGACCCTAATACCATGGAAGAAATGATAAGAAGAGGGAAATGCTTTTATCAACGGCAAAGAGAAAAACGTACCTTTTGGAAGGCTTGGGATGACCAAAGGAAGTGCAAGAAAGAACAGAGGAAGAAGGGAAAGAAACCTTCCTTTTTCAAAAATGATGCAGGAGCATCGCCAACTCATCAAGGAGCATCGCCCATGACAAGTGAGCCAGCATGAAAGACAATGAACAGCTGGACAAGGCTAGCTGAAACTTTTTGAATTCTCATTCAAGAGGATGCGCCAATGTATAAATGATGCATTTATGGAAAGTGTCTTTGTATATTGTATCATACCTCGAGCCATACGCTCTTATCTGAAGTAGATAGGAGGCATTTAATAGATTTAATGCTGGTAGATAGGATGTTTAAGTCTAGATTTGATAGTTAGAGTCTGAGAGGGAAAACGGATATAGACACCCTCATTGTATCATTGTAACATATGGTAGTATGAGCAAGAAGAGAAAGTAGAGAATATTGTGTGAAGAACACCCATGTATAGGCAGTTGAATTAATAGAAAGAAGCTTTGATTCAAGCACATGGTTTGTGTTGCTTTCTCTGTGTATTGTTGATATGCTCATGAATGTTTGTTCTCTGGTTATGCATTTTCTTTGTATGTGTTGTGCATAGTGATTTCATGTTTCTAACTGAATTCTGAAAGAAGAGAAAATGAGTTTCAATTGTTTCTCTATCTGAGCTAGGAGATTCCTGCAAAGAGTGCAGTTGAATTCATTCGCAAAGAGTGCGTTGATGAAAGCTCAGTAGTTGAACCTTTGTTCTCATTCGCCCAAAAGTAGAAGTGGGTTATACAATCCATGCAAGGAGTGCGCAGGCTAAAGAGGAAGCCTCAGTTGTGATACTAAGCAGAAGTGTTGAAGGACTACTGCTACAGGTGTGTGCAGAGTCAAAAGATCTCGACACTTAGAAGTGTTCGAGAACTGCTGCAAGAAGTGCGTGCAAGGAACCTTGTTGAGGTTGAAGAAGTTTAACAAAGCTCAGGAAGGATAGGTCCTCGAGTCGCTGAGGATCAGCGTAACCAAGTGAACTTGAAATCAGGAAGAACGTCACAGGTTGGCGGAAAGGCGAAAGAATCTCGTGGAGAGATACTCTTTTCATCTCGTGGATTTTATAAGAAGGAAGAACGGATGGTCGAAATCCTCTAAAGAGATTTCACGAAGTTCTGAGGATCTTTAGATCTTACAGAGCTGCAAGGAGGTTACAGCGAGAATATTCTGAAGAGTTGGAAGCTCAGGAGAGACAGGGTCGTTGATTCTGAGTCACAGGAGCTGTAGGATATACATGTGGTATCATGTATCGGGGACTCGGGAGTTGAAGCCCCAAAGGTTGTGAAGCCAAAGTAGCGAGATCACGAGATGCGATAAGATTAGAGCCGTTCGTTGGGGAGGACGCGTGTCAGGAGATTCTCATCTCGCAGACTTGGACATTGGACAACCGAAAGAGAAGCCCTTTAGTTTCGTGAGAGGCGAAGCAGCGAGAGATTTGTAGCTGTCCATCTGAGGGGATAGATGGCAGAGATCGGTGATCTCGTGAACTCGGGAGTTCGCAGACTGAAGACCCAAGTATTGGGTGTGCAAAGTCGCGAGACGCGAGGACACGAGGCGACGAAGTAGCGAGAAGATCGGAGCCTTCCATCTGAAGGGACAGGTGGCAGAGATCGGTGATCTCGCAACTCGGGAGCTCGCAGGTTGAGAGTCCAACATTTGGGTACTCCAAGTCGCGAGATCGCGAGGTGGCGAGAGAAGGATAGCCGTTGGATCTGTAATGCAGGAGGACCGTTGGATCTGAGCGAGGGATCGTGTCTCAGGACCTCGCAAGAAAAGGTCCAAGAGTTTGTACGCAGGTATCGCGAGGTCGCAAGAAGGTGATATCCCGACAGCTGGAGCCATGTGGGCCATCACGGAGTGTGAGTGGAATACAGGTGGCACAAAGGATTCGCGAGTTGCGAAGTGCCGAGGAGCTGAGACTCGTGTGGGCATTGAGTCGTGAAGTGCCGAGGAGCCGAGGTTCATGTGGATGTGTGGTAAAGTATAAGGTGGGACCGCGCATCTTGGAGACTCGCGGACTAGGAGGGTGAAATTTCGATGGTTCAACCAACAAGGTCGCGAGGTTTTGAGGTCGCGATATTTCAAGGGCGTGAGAGGTGCTAACATTTAGCCTAGTCTATAGTTGCATGTGGAAGGAGCTATACCCGTATCGCCAGATCGGGTATCGGAAGATTTGAAAGAAAATTTTGGAGGCTTGAGCCACGAACTCGCAAGAGAGCGAGATTTAGCTGATCTCCCAGTAACAAAGGGGGGGAGACCTCGGAGAAAGATTTATGTGGGTGCAGATTTCCTGATAGGGAAATAGAAGAACCTTTGAGTTCTTCGGGCCTAGGAAAAAGAATGTCCTGGTGGGTGCGGACGTGCTCAAGAGTGGCCGTTTGCATCAAGTGGTATCAGAGCGAGAAAATCTCTTTTCTTTCTGTAGCAGAGAAGAGAAGAAAATTTCACCATGCCACCATGGAGAGAAAGACAATCACCTAACTCGGAAGATAGGGAGGTGAGAAGAATAGGTAGGCCAGTAGGAAATCCAGAGATAGAGAGACAGATGAGAGATCTTCGAGTGAGATTAGAAGATATGGAAGCAGCACAGAGACGCACAGTCAGTGTTGGAGATCTGAGCGACTCCGAAGGTGAAGTTGTAGCCGAATAAGAAGGAGAAGTTGCAGCCGAGGATGCAGCCAATGAGCGATTAATTAAAGCTATCGCCTGGATGAGTTCCAAGAAAAAAAGGACATTCCAACTTATGAAGGAAGTCTGGATGCGGAAGAGCTGTTAGACTAGATAAGGGCTCTTGACACCTACTTCGACTATGAGGAAATCGAAGAGGATAAAAAGGTTAGGCATGCTGCCACCAAATTGAAGGGACATGAAGCGTTATGGTGGGATGAGCTTCAAGCAGATAGACGTTCCAAAGGTAAGAAAAAGATCAAAAGTTGGGATCGAATGATTGCGAAGATGAAGGCAAAATTCATCCCAAGGGATTATCAAATCACACTATTCAAGAGAATACAAAACCTGAGACAGAAGTTGATGACGGTAAAAGAGTATACCGAGGAATTCTACAAGCTCAATATCAGAGCAGGTCATTGGGAGAGTGATGATGAAAAAGTTGTCAGGTATATGAATGGCTTGAGATACGATATCCAGGATGAGATGAGTATGACAACCATCAAAACGGTGGAGGATGCGTATTAGATGGCGTTGAAAGCCGAAGAAAAGATAAGCCGTAAGACGACACAGCGAGGCCGAGGTAAGAGCCAGCCCAAAGGTAAGTCAGTTGCTCAAGATAGGTTCAAAAAATCTAAGGATGACTGGAAGAAGCCTCGGACGAGAACGGAAAGAGGTGGAAGTTCACAGTGAGGCCAGCACGCTGAACAACAAAGGCAGCAGACAGAACAGAGCAGAGGATACGCTGATAACAATACATTTCCTCGTACTAGAGGTAGAGGAAGAGGCAGAGGTGGAGTCATCACATGCTTCACATGTGGATAGGATGGACATAAAGTAGTTGACTGTCCAGATAGGAAAAAGGACAAAGGAGAAGCTCACATCGCTGAGGCACAGAGGCGAAATGCTAAGACAGAAGACGCAGAAGATGGAAGGTCGTTGATGATGTGTAAGGTTCTCTTAACACCCGAGAAGGAGGTGGAGGACACATCACAAAGAAACAGGATGTTTAGAAATGCATGCAAAACCAAAGACAGAGTGTGTAAAGTTATTGTGGATAGCGGAAGCACAGACAATCTCGTTTCAACCGAGATGGTGGAGAAACTGGAGCTGGAGATGACTGATCATTCAAGCCCATACAAAGTCTCATGGTTATAGAAGGGACATCAGGTAAATGTCACCAAACAATGCTTAGTTGACATCAAGATAGGAGGATACAATGATAAAATTCTCTATGATGTTATTCCTATGGATGTATGTCATCTATTGCTAGGAAGACCATGGCAATATGACAGGAACGTAGTTCATGATGGGAAGATGAATACGTATACTCTGGAGAAGAATGGGAGGACGCATATGTTACTTCCAATTAAAGAAAAATAAGTAAAACCAGAACCAAGAAATATTGTACTTCTCATGAGTGGGAAGGAACTTCTAGCGGAAGTAAAGAAGAAGGAAGATCCACAGTTCTTTGTGGTTAGGAAACCGAGAGTTGTTTTGACCAGCACAAGAGTGGATGACTTACCGGAAGAAATTCAGGAACGGCTGGAAGAGTTCACTGATATTGTGGTAGACGAATTACCTCATTCATTGCCACCAGTGAGGAGTGTGAGTCATCATATAGACCTCATACCAGGGGCAAGTTTTCCGAACAAAGCTACGTACAGGTTGACGTCACAGGAGAATGAAGAAGTTAAAAGGCAAGTACAGGAACTGCTGGATAAAGGACTGATCAGGGAAAGTTTAAGTCCGTGTGTCGTTCCAACGGTACTGAGTCCAAAGAAAGATGGAGGTTGGAGAATGTGTATAGACTCCAGAGCCATTAACAAGATAACCATCAGGTATAGGTTTCCATCGCCACGGATGGATGACTTGATGGACTGCTTGAGTGGAACAAAAATGTTTTCAAAGGTTGATTTGAAAAGAGGATACCATTAGATTCGCATGAGGGAAGGTGATGAATGGAAAACAACCTTCAAAACCAACGAGGGGTTGTACGAATGGCTAGTCATGCCATTTGGCTTGACGAATGCACCGAGTACTTTTATGAGGCTGATGAATGAAGTGCTGAAGGAATTCATTGGTAAGTTTGTCATTGTTTATTTAGATGACATATTGATTTTCAGCAAAACAAAAGAAGAGCATCTGAAGCATTTAGCTGCAGTAATGAGGAAACTACAAGAAGACAAGATGTTGATCAACATGAGGAAATATTCATTTATGAAGACAGAACTCATTTACTTGGGATTTTTCATATCGGAAAATGAATTAAAGATGGATCCAAGTAAAGTGGAGGTAATTAAAAATTGGCCATCACCGAGAAATGTTTTCGAGGTGAGAAGCTTTCATGGTTTGGCTAGTTTCTACCGAAAGTTCATCAAGAATTTCAGTGGAATTAGCGTAGCAATGATGGACACAGTCAAGAAAAGACATAAATATTTTCATTGGACTAAAGAGGCAAAGAAGAGCTTCAATCTGTTGAAGCGAAAGATCACTGAACAGCTGGTTTTGGTGTTACCGGATTTCATGAAGACATTTCAAGTGAAATGTGATGCAAGTGGCTTTGCCATAGGAGCGGTCTTGAGGCAGGAGGACAGACCAATTGCATATTTCAGCGAGAAGTTGGATGAAGCAAAAGTAAAATACTCCACATATGATAAAGAGTTCTATGTAATCATACAGGCATTGAAGAAGTGGAGGCATTACTTGATCCCAAAAGAATTTGTGTTGTACAGTGATAATCATGCACTATAGTTTGTAACTCAATAAGAGAAGTTGAATCAGAAACATGCCAAATGGGTAGAGTACATGCAGAATTTTACATTTGTAATTAAACACATTTCAGGTACTGCTAACAAAGTGGCTGATGCTTTGAGCAAGAAATGTTTGTTGCTGTAGGAGTTCCGAGTCAAAACATTGGGTTTTGAAAATCTTAAGGACATGTATGTAGGGGATGCAGATTTTGCAGAAGCATATGAGGCAGCTGAGAATCCAGTTCTCAGAGACAAAAGCCCATGGATGGATTACATGATCCAAAATGGATTGTTGTTCAGAGGCAACCAACTATGTATTCCAAATTGCTCCATGAGGGAGAACCTGCTAAAAGAGAAGCACAGCGGAGGATTGGCAGGACATTTTGGCCACGACAAGACATTTGCAAAGCTAAGCGAAGAATACTTTTGGCCAGGAATGCGGTCGGAAGTCAAGAGGTTTATTGACAGATGCATAATTTGCCAGCATTCGAAGGGCAGGAAGCAGAATGCGAGATTCTATCAATCCTTACCCATACCAGAGAGGCCGTGGGATGAAATCAACATGGATTTTGTACTGGGATTACCAAGGACGCAAAGAGGACATGATTCAATCTTTGTGGTGGTTGACAGTTTTTCTAAAATGGCACATTTTATTCCATGCCAGAAGACCAGTGATGCGACTCATATCGCAAATTTGTTTTTCAAGGAGATTGTTAGACTTCATGGTTTACCCAGAAGCATAGTATTGGACAGGGATACGAAATTCATTGGACATTTCTGGAGGACACTCTGGAAAAAGATGGGAACTAACTTGATGTTCAGTTTATCTTATCATCCTCAGACGGATGGGCAAACAAAGGTAGTAAATAGGAGTCTAGGAGATTTGCTAAGAAGCTTGGTGACAGAGCACCATAGCAGCTGGGACAATGTATTGTCACAGGCAGAGTTTGCATACAATGACTCAGTGAACAGAAGCACAGGCAAAAGTCCATTTGAGATTTTATATGGCAAGCAGCCGAGAGGAGTATCTGAACTGAGGGATTTGGAGCAGATAATGAACAAGAGCGCAAGAACTGAAGAATTTGCAGAGGTGATGGAAGAACTTCACAGCAGGGTGAAGCAGCGATTGCTGAAATCGAACCAGGAATATAAGCGCAGAGCAGATCAGCATCGAAGACAACTTCAGCTCGAAGTTGGTGATCTAGTTCTGGCACATCTGAGGAAGGAAAGGTTCCCAAGGGGAACATACAATAAGCTAAAAATGAAGAAAATTGGGCCATGTAGAGTCCTAAAGAAATTAGGAGAAAATGCTTATGAGATTGAATTGTCGGATGGGATCAGAATATCTCCGACATTCAATGTCTCAGACTTATATCCATATAAGGCTGAGGAAGCAGGAGCTAAAAGTGATGAACAACCAGAAATCCAGTGGCAGAAGGAGATGTCGATTGCAGAAAAGCCACAGATGGAGCATATACTAGACAAGAGAGTAAGCAAAAGGACCAGGCGGAAGGAATACTTCGAGTATTTGGTCAAATGGAAGAACCATCCAGTGGAATATGCCAGCTGGGAGATGGAAGCGGAGATTCAAAAGCATGGACGGACCGTGCAGGAGCTCATGCACAGGAGCCCATGAAAGTTTTCAAGCCGAGGAGTATGATGCAGGAGCATCGCCAACTCATCAAGGAGCATCGCCCATGACAAGCGAGCCAGCATGAAAGACAATGAACAGTTGGACAAGGCCAGCCGAAACTTTTTGAATTCTCATTCAAGAGGATGCGCCAATGTATAAATGATGCATTTATGGAAAGCGCCTTTGTATATTGTATCAGACCTCGAGCCATATGCTCTTGTCTGAAGTAGATAGGAGGCATTTAATAGATTTAATGCTGGTAGATAGGATGTTTAAGTCTATATTTGATAGTTAGAGTATGAGAGGGAAAACGGATATAGACACCCTCATTGTATCATTGTAACATATGGTAGTATGAGCAAGAAGAGAAAGCAGAGAATATTGTGTGAAGAACACCCATGTACAGGTAGTTGAATTAATAGAAAGAAGCTTTGATTCAAGCACATGGTTTGTGTTGTTTTCTCTGTGTATTGTTGATATGCTCATGAATGTTTGTTCTCTGGTTATGCATTTGCTTTGTATGTGCTGTGCATAGTGATTTCATGTTTCTAACTGAAGTCTGAAAGAAGAGAAAATGAGTTTCAATTGTTTCTCTATCTGAGCTAGGAGATTCCTGCAAAGAGTGCAGTTGAATTCATCCGCAAAGAGTGCGTTGATGAAAGCTCAGTAGTTGAACCTTTGTTCTCATTCACCCAAAAGTAGAAGTGAGTTATACAAGCCGTGAAAGAAGTGCGTAGGCTAAGGAAAAAGCCTCAGTTGTGATACTGAGCAGAAGTGTTGAAGGACTACTGCTATAGGTGTGTGCAGAGTCAAAATATCTCGACACTTAGAAGTGTTCAAGAACTGCCGCAAGAAGTGCATGCAAGGAACCTTGTTGAGGTTGAAGAAGTTTAACAAAGCTCAGGAAGGATAGGTCCTTGAGTCGCTGAGGATCAGCGTAACCAAGTGAAATTGAAATCAGGAAGAACGTCGCAGGTTGGCGGAAAGGTGAAAGAATCTCGTGGAGAGATACTCTTTTCATCTCGTGGATTTTATAAGAAGGAAGAACGGATGATCAAAATACTCTGAAGAGATTTCATGAAGTTTCGAGGATCTTTAGATCTTACAGAGATGCAAGGAGGTTACAGCGAGAAGATTCTAAAGAGTTGGAAGCTCAGGAGAGACAGGGCTGTTGATTCCGAGTCACAGGAGCCGTAGTATCTACACGTGGTATCGTGTATCGGGGACTCGGGAGTTGAAGCCCCAAAGGTTGTGAAGCCAGAGTAGCGAGATTGCGAGATGCGATAAGATCAGAGTCGTTCGTTGGGGAGGATGCGTGTCAGGAGATTCTCATCTCGTAGACTCAGACATTGGACAACCGAAAGGGAAGCCCTTTAGTTTCGCGAGAGGCGAAGCAGCAAGAGATTTGTAGCCGTCCATCTGAGGGGACAGGTGGCAGAGATCGGTGATCTCGGGAACTCGGGAGTTCGCAGAGTGAAGGCCCAAGTATTGGGTGTGCAAAGTCGCGAGACGCGAGGACGCGAGGCGACGAAGTAGCGAGAAGATTGGAGCCGTCCATCTGAAGGGACAGGTGGTAGAGATCGTTGATCTCGCAACTCAGGAGCTCGCAACTTGAGAGTCCAACATTTGGGTACTCCAAGTCGCGAGGTGGTGAGGTGGCGAGAGAAGGATAGTCGTTGGATCCGCAATGCAGGAGGACCGTTGGATCTGAGTGAGGGATCGTGTCTCAGGACCTCGCAAGAAAAGGTCCGAGAGTTTGGACATGGGTATTGCGAGGTCGCGAGAAGGTGATATCCTGATAGCTGGAGCCGTGTGGGCCATCATGGAGTGTGAGTGCAATACAGGTGGCACAAAGGATTCGCGAGTCGTGAAGTGTCGAGGAGCCGAGACTCGTGTGGGCGTCAAGTCGCGAAGTGCCGAGGAGCCGAGGTTCGTGTGGATGTGTGGTAAAGCATAAGGTGGGACTGTGCATCTCGGAGACTCGCGGACTAGGAGGGTGAAATTTCGATGGTTCAACCAGCGAGGTCGTGAGGTTGCGAGGTCGCGAGATTTCAAGGGCGTGAGAGGCGCTAACATTTATCCTAGTCTACGTTCGCATGTGGAAGGAGCTATACCTGTATCGCTAGATTAGGTATCGGAATATTTGAAAGAAAAGTTTGGAGGCTTGAGCCAAAAACTCGCAAGAGAGCGAGATTTAGCTGATCTCTCGGTAACAAAGGGGGGGAGACCTTGAAGAAAGATTTTTGTGGGTGCAGATTTCCTGATAGGGAAATAGAAGAACCTTTGAGTTCTTTGGGCCTAGGAAAAAGAAGGTCCTGGTGGGTGCAGACATGCTCAAGAGTGGCCATTTGCGTCAAAAAACAGTCCTCAAGGTCAGCTATCATTTAGAGAGTCGAGAATGACTGACTTAGGGGAACAAAGGCCAAGATAGATGCCCATTCAGTGTTTGGGTTGTCAGGGAAACCATAAGTACAGAGATTGTCCCCACAAAAATGACAAAGTGAGAGTTGTCCATAATGTTCAACCAGTTGAAATAGTGGAGAACATGGGCAGTGTAATTACAAGGATCTACGCAGCCCTGGATAAAAAGAAAGTTGAATTCTAGTCGCACATGATTGAAGTAGAAGGTATAATCAACAACCATGCCTTTACTATTTTAATTGATTCAGGAGCTAGTCATAGTTATATAGATCCTAGAGTGGTGGAAAGTTTTCATTTTTCGAGAAGAAAACATGAAAAGTCTTGGTTAGTGCAGCTGGCTACAAGAAACAAGAGAAAAGTCACTAAGTTAGTTAAGTCTTGTCCTGTGGACATGAATGGATTGAGCACAAAAGCTGAATTGAATTTTCTGCCTTTAGGTTCTTATGACTGTCTAATTGGGATGGACTGGTTGGACCAACACCATGCCATCTTGGACTATCGTAACAAGGCATTCACTTTTCTGGATGAGGAAGGAAATCAGAAAACAGTCCAAGGAATTCCAAGAGTTGTTGCTATCAGAGAAATCTTAGCAATGCAACTGAAGAAGTGCTACAAAAAAGGCTGTCAATTATTTGCAGCCCATGTGGAAGAATCACCTAATGATAAGATGTCAAGTATTGGATATCATGTGGTACTAAAGGAGTTTGAAGATGTATTTTAGGAGGTACCCAGACTACCTCCGAAAAGACATATTGACTTCTCTGTAAACTTGATGCCTGGAGCAGCTATAGTGTCAAAAGATCCTTACAGAATGAGTATACCAGGGCTGAAAGAGTTGCAATTGCAGCTTGAACAGCTTCTAAAGAAGGGGTACATATGCCCAAGTGTGTTACCTTGGGGTGCCCCGGTCCTATTCAAGAAGAAGAAATATGGAATGCTAAGATTGTGTATCAATTTCAGATAATTGAACAAAGTAACTGTAAAGAACAAGTACCCTCTGTCGAGGATTGATGACCTCTTTGATCAGTTGAAGGATGCGAAGATATTTTAGAAGATAGATCTCAGGTCAAGATATCACCAGGTAAGGATAAGGGATGAAGACATTAGCAAGACCGCCTTTAGAACAAGGTATGGTCATTACAAGTTCATAGTGGTGCCATTTGGTTTGTCAAATGCACCCATTGTTTTTATGTGAATGATGAATGGTGTATTGAGGGACTATCTAGACAAGTTTGTCATAGTCTTCTTGGATGACATCCTGGTGTATTCCAAGTTGGAGGAAGAGCATGATTAGCATCTTAGGATGGTGTTGCAAGTGATAAGAGAGCACCAACTATATGCCAAGTTGAGAAAGTGTTCGTTTTATCAAAAGCAGATCCATTACTTGGGGCATATTATTTCAAAGGATGGGATAGTTGTAAACCCTGAGAAAATTGAGGCCATCAGAGAATGGTCAGTGCCAAAGAATGTGACAGAATTCAAATCCTTCATGGGTCTAGAGGGTTATTATAGAAGGTTTATCGTAGGGTTCTTGAGGATAGCTCACCCTATCACTTCCTTGCAAAGGAAGGAGAAGAAGTTTCAGTGGACATAAGATTGTGAGAAAATATTTCAGCGATTGAAGCAAATTTTAACCAGTGCTCCAATCCTGAGGATTGCAGATCCGAATGAAGATTTAATAGTGTACAGAGATGCATGCAAATAAGTACTAGGAGGATTCCTCAGTCAGAATGGATTCGTAATCTATTATGAATCCAGAAAGTTGAAAGAGCATGAAAGGAACTATGCAACTCATGATTTGGAGTTGCCAGCCATAGCGCATGCTCTAAAGAAATGGAGACATTACCTCATGGGAAGGAGGTTCAAACTGAGAACAAACCATAATGGTCTGAAGTATTTGTTTGATCAGCCAACCTTGAATGCTAGAATGAGTAGGTGGCTGGAGTTTCTCTGTGAGTACGATTTTGATATCAAGCATATCAAAGGGAAGGAGAATAAAGTGGTTGATGCACTCAGCAGGAGAGGACATGAATTACATGTTGCAGCCATTGGCATGTACCAAATTGATATTAAGGAAAGAATTTTAGAAGCTATGAATGCAGATTTGCAGTACAGAGAGCTGGTAGCAAACCTACAGCAAGGTGAGGTGCCACAGAAAGTGGAAAATTATAAATTGGAAACCGATGGAACACTTATGTACAAGAACAGAATGTATGTACCTAATGTCCAGGACTTGGAATGTATGATTGTGCATGAAATGCATAATGTTCCTTATGTAGGGAACCCTAGATATTAGAAAAAAGTGGCAGCAGTCAAGAGCCATTACTTTTGGCTAGGTATGAAGAACGATATTGTTGAATACATCGCCAAATGTATGGAGTGACAAAAGGTTAAAGTTGAGCATAGGCACCCAACAGGGTTTCTGCAACCTTTACCCATTCGTCAGTGGAAGTGGGAGGTAGTGACAATGGATTTCATCATAGGATTGCCCAGAACAGGCAAGAAACATGATTCAATCATGGTGGTGGTGGATAATCTTACGCAAGCTACCCATTTCATTCTGTTAAAAAATACTCACAAGGTAATGGATGTTGCCGACATCTTTATGAAGGAAGTGGCGCAATTGCACGGTATTCCCAAGACAATTGTGTTTGAAAGAGAACCGAAATTTACCTTAAATTTCTAGAAGGGGTTGTTCAAAGGATTCAAAACGAATCTGAACTTCAATACATCCTATCATCCTGAGTATGATGGACAGACAGAGAGGGTGAACAGAGTAATAAAATACATGCTAAGGATGTATGTGATGGACAAACCATCAAAATGGGAAGACTAGCTACACTTGGTACCTACAACAATGGGTATCCAACATCATTGAAGATGATCCCATTTGAAGAAATTTATGGCAGAAAGTGCAATACTCCAATAAACTGGGATAATCCAGCTGACAGGGCAGTAGTTGGGCTAGAGTTTCTCGAGGAAATGGAAGAACATATGCTAAAAATCAAGCAGAATTTAAAGGCTATCCAAGATAGGGAGAAAAGTTATGCTGACAAAAACAGGACCCATAGAGATTTTAAAGCGGGTGATCATGTTTTACTAAAAGTAAAAGCTAATAGAAGTACCCTGAAGCTAGGAAATTATGCCAAGCTGGCAGCCAGATTATGTGGGCCATTTGAAATCCTAGAAAGGATTGGGCCAGTTGCATATATGCTTGCATTACCTGCATCCATGACTCTACATAATGTGTTTAAATTTTCATTGTTTAAGAAATATATACCTCATGCTTATCATGTAATTGATTGGAATGTGATTCAGGTGGAACAAGAAGGTGTCCTGCAAGTGCATCATGTGCGCATATTGGACTGAAAAAGAAAATAGCCCCAGAATCGAGCCATAGGTCTTGTAAAGGTCCAGTTGACCTGGTACGGTCCTAAGGACGTGACATTGGAGCATGAGGATTTTATGCGGGCAGAATACCCGCATATTTTTGAAGATTTTAGAAATCTTGCTAATGTTGTGTAAAAGTTTCACAGAGGACAGTGCAAAAATAAGGGGAGGGGATTGTAATATCCCCCGGTAGTTCTCTAGTTATATTATGAATTGTAATCATATTTATGAACTATAATCATGTTTTGTAGCATGGTGAGCCGAGCATTGATAAGCTGGTGGGCTTATGTGTTTATTAGGCCGAAGAGCCTAAGTGTTAAGGCCATGAGCCTGTTTTTGTATATGTAATTATGCAGAACATTAATAAAGATTAAACATCGTTGCATGCAGACCGACCACGAAGAAAGATTGATGGGGGACTAAGCTTCCATAGAGGGGTAAGGGAGAGGGGGTTGAAAGGTTGGAAGAGGGGATAAGCTTAGGAGCTTGAGTCCTTGGGGATAATAATTTATTAGTATTCCAAAAGCTATGTGAAATGTATGTTTTTATCCTAAGTTCCTGGAAGGGGGAACGTGTGCAAAAGGGAATGCATGCTGATGGAGTGTATGCAGCTTCATAGGAAACATGTGTCAGCCCTGGCCCATGCAATTTAACCCAAAGATTGAGCTATGGAGGGGGTTCGTCCTCCATTCTTCCGTCTTCCATATGAACCGAAGGATCTCTACGTCTGATTTATGTAAGCCTCACACAACTATGAAACTCGAAGCCTATGATGTTTTCTTGAGAAGCCGATACACCCTCTGTCTGAAATGTTGAGTCTGTGTTCTACCTCTACGTGGATTTCTCGTCATGCATCTTGAAAACCGATGTTAACTAAACGGTGTTCTATCTTAGTGGCCTATTGTCATTTTCTGGTTCCACACCTCATTTTCCTGTTTTTGTTGTCACCTCTGAGTTAACCAAAGTTGTTGTTGTTTCTATCATCCTAAACTTACAGGAATTGAATTGAAAATTGGTTGAAGAATCATGTTGTCAGATCCATGGTAGAAGAACCAAGTTGTCAGGCCTGTGAGAAACTCTCTCCAGGTGAGAGAGTCTACTGGGAAGTGGTTTCTTCCAGAGAGAGTCCAACACTAGCTATGGAGCTCTGAGACTTCCTGATCTGGCCTGTTGTCAAGGCCCATAGAGGGAGGTGAAGCACCGATGGAATATGCTTGTGAAGGTGTATACTCTCGGGTGGAATAGGCATGTGGGGAATGAGATTCCATGAGTAGTGGGCGTAAGAAGGCTCCTGGAGAGAATTCTTTTGGTTTCTCTGTGCAGTTTTCATGTAACCTCAGCCTAGTCTAGGATTCCCTTGCCTTGGGTGGAGCTTAGTTCCAGCTCGAGGGTGACCCACTGTTGAGCGTGATGAGCAGTGAGGTCTAAGGCTGGGAGTTTCGTGGAAGGTCTGCACATGGTTGGTGGAGTTACTATAGTTTCAAAGATAAGTATATGCATGTGTTTAATTTCAATTAAAATGCATGTATGTGATGCTTGCAATATTATCATGTATTCTATTGCAATGATATTTACTGTTAATTCCATTAATTTTGTATGTTAGCAGTAATCCTATGATTACTCTGTATTGTTTGGTTAAATGATTTAATTTGAATTAATATGCATGTTATATATAAATTTATGGGAATGTTACACGTAGTATCATTTCCCAGCAGTGAGGTTGATGGTCGGGGGTGTTACACTTAAATTTATGTTGTAAAGGATGAGGTTGGTTGCAGGCCTCTAAGGCTATCACTGCCCAGAAGGAAGAACCCTATGGTAAAAGGAAAGGATGAATCAGTGGATCTCTCCATCAAGAACTCTTTGAGGAAGAATCTTGTTGTTAGATGAGATGAAAAGAGGGATCTTCGAGTGAAAGACAATTTTGTCCTAGGAAACGTAGACCTAACACAAAAACTACAGACATGTCACAACGAACATCTGAGGTAGTATTTGGCCTAAATCTTAGGTATGAGGTAGCAAGAAAGGTACAGGATTGAAGTGACATTTGGGTACATATCCGAGTTGTTGTTGGTGGCATTATTATCAGAAGTAATGATTCGAACTGCTATTGGCAGCAGTATTATCACAGGTTTGAAGTGACTTTATGACAGTTTTGAAACAAACTTAAAAGATGAAATTTATGAGGTTGTGATGAAGGAAAAATTGAAGGGTAGATATGAGACAAGTATAAGGGTTGTTCTGATGCAACTCTGAGGAATAACATGGCCAAGGTTAAAGACAGTTTTGGAGCGAACCTATGCTGAGTTAAAAACCTTTTTCATATCTGTAATGTCCCTTTCCAAATAGGATCTCCAGAGAGGAGGCTTAATGGTCTAAACCTCTTTGTTAGACTATAGCCAGGGCCAGAAAATGGGTAAACAGGGTCACTAGAGGTCACTCCATTCAAAGGTGTTATGTTTGAAAAGTGACATTGAGCTAAAAATGGTTAAAAGCGCTTTTAAGTCATTATGAGCTAAAAATAAGAAGTCAACAGTGAATTAGGGTTTCAGTAGTGAATTGGGGTTTTGGAAAGCTATAAGAGAAGAGTCAGTGACCTAATTCATCATTATGCAGATTATGACTTGTCATTGAGGAGAGAGGTGCATCTCAGGATAGATAGTTTAGTGGATTCCAGGAGGAAGACACCAATTGGATGATTTCAATGTTGAGAGACACACCCTAGTCACCGGGAAGATCACACAAGTATTCCATCATTCTTCAGTGGCAGTTACGCAGGGTCTAGCAGCAAGGGCACACTTATCCAGGGTGAGGGCACAACTCCTGAGGAGGTTTAGATTGACTTGTCCCATCCAGGGAGAATTATGAGATTTCCCATCGACCCATTTGAGAGGAAGGCAAGGTGCATATTTTGCCTGGTTCCTCGTCAGATCCCAACGGAGGAATCATCTAGGACACATTTTGCAGACTTGGAAGAGCAGCACTTTTGACGAATACATTCAGGGTTCCCAAGCGAGCACCAGGCCATATTTAGGGAAACCCTTCTGACCCATTTCCTAGTAGACCAAGGTGGTCATTTTGAAACACATCTTAGCCAATTCTGATGGTGGAATCACTAGGGCACATTTTTCCAGTGAGAGAGGGGAACGTTCCCCTAGGGGGATCCATCCGGGGTCCAAACCCACCAGCAGAGGGGTCTGACAGATACCAGGACTGAGAACTAAAGTAGGGCGCATCATCTGGGACAGTCTCCAGGCCATTCCGATAGGTATAGATGCCAGGGTGAACTTTCCAGACCTCCAACAGTTATCGTACGAGCTGCCATAGTTCTAATGCATCCATTGATCCCGCAGTGCTCATATATTTTGGGTATTATCATTTAGTTTTCTTATTGTATTCTGGCTAAGATCATTTTTACTTTTGATCTAGCTGAGTGATTCATTTTATTCAGCCGCATTCGACCTTTTGTACTCTGCAGAGATATCATAATATAAGCTTGTAGTCATTTATCGCATTTATTATTTGTATGAATATTTATATGTTGTAAACCATTAATCCTACACACACATTAGCATCATTTCCTAGACTAGCCAAGTGACTAAAGACAATGAGTGCAGCAGAAGACCCAGAGGGCCATGAAAACGTAGGTGACGAATATGTCACTTACAACAAGCATAGAGAAAGAGGGTCTAGGCCTGGATTCCCTCCTTTTCCTCCTAGATCAGAGGAAGGGGAAGAGGCACACAGAGAAGCAGAGAGAAGGGCAGAGCATGAGGTTGAGCATGAGGCAGAGAGGATGCTAGGAGAAAAATATGCGCAACCAGAAGGCAATGGCAAAGCCCCCTTGGAACCAGAGACAACTTTCACGTAGGTTATAAGCGATATGTTAGCTAGTCGGCGAACCATGTCTCAGTCCTTGGCATAGGTGGTTGATAGATTGGCTAGAGTGGGCACCCCAGACACGCAAGCCCTGCATGCAACATAGGGGAACTCATGAGCAAGAAGTAGACCCCAGTCACCCACTCGCACATACACCTCTACGATTAGGATTCCCAGACCCTTGTTTCCCAGTTTCCAGAGGGCACCCCCGATACCAACACAGTCGCTGATAGCACAGAGGTCACCCACTCATGCAGAGGACATTGCAGAGTATAGGAGGGAGTACGCAGCATTGGACCGTGAACTCCATCAGGACATGACCTTAGTCGAGTACTATGGACTCAGACTTAGGAACCACCTGAGAGAGCCATAAAGAGGAGGGTCGCAACAGTAGTAGGAGACGAAAAGTTGGGAAACTCACCATCCCTTCTTTTGATGGATCGTCCAAATGCACCACCAGATCTTGGATATAGAAGCTAGATACATACTACAAGCTCAATCATATGACCAAGACAGAGGCCATCAGTCTCGCGACCTTCCACTTGGAGGGTGAGGCACAAGAGTGGTGGTATAATGGATTGGTCACATTGGTTCACAGTCACATCACCTCCTATAGGGATTTTACAGAGAGGCTCATGGATAGGTTTGATGGGAGGGATCCCAAGATCCACTTCAGGGATCTAGCACAGTTGAGAAAAACTAGCACAACAGAGGCATTCATCATAGAGTTTCAGTGGGTAGTTGTGGTAGTGACAGATATATCAGAGTCCAGCTTGATCATGCTATTCATAGAAGGACTCACAGAGCCTTTGAGAGGTTGGGTGAAGGCATATTGGCCTCCCACCTTACAGGATTCCATCCTTCACACTCGATATTTGGCAGACTCAATGCCATAGACTGAAGCCTTTTCCAAACCATTTGTTCCCCAGAAGGATTGAGACAGGAAGCCATTCCAAAGAGAATGGAAGGGAAAGGAGAAGTTGGATGAGGAGACTAGGAGAGATCTTATGAGGAAGAAGATTTGCTTCAATTGTAGAAACCCTTGGGTCCCAGGCCACAGGTGCATTGGCAAGGGATAGATTCATTATATTGAGGTGGCAGCAGATAGTGTGGACAGTGAGGAGGAGCAGGATAGTGGATCCACTAGCTCAGAGGAGGAGTTAGCACAATCAGAGGAGCAGCCTCCCCATAGACCACCGACATCAACAGGAGCCCATCCTCCAGTAGTCCCACAACCATCTAAGTAGGCTAATAGGAGGAAACCAGCAAAGGGAGGAGTCATAGCGACCCTTTCCAGTGTTCCCAGGTATGATACCCTCTGGATTAGAAGGATTATTCAGGGATAACGGGAAATTGCCCTAATAGATGGTGGGGCCACCCACAACTTCTTTGAAGCTTCACTAGTATCGATACAAGCACTTCAGATAGAGGAGTTTGAGGGGTTTGATGTTGCAGTAGTAGATGGCCACACAGTGGAGTGTCTAGACAAAGTTCCAGACTTGGAAATAAAGTTAGGCAATTACACAACGAGAAACACATTTTATGTGGTTGACCTATCTGACACAAATGTGGTGTTGGGAGTCCAGTGGATGATCACCTTGGGTAAAATCACCACCAACTACCAAACCTTGGAGATAGGATTTAGAGACCATGACGGGAAGAAGGTTGTTCTAATAGGTATGTCGACGAGAGCACCCAAGACAGTTTCATCCAAGAGGATGGAGAGAATATTCAGACATGGGGAGGTAGCATATGTCGCAGAATGTTTGATCACTACATAGAAGGATTCAAAGGGTCGACAATAGTATCACACAGAGGCCAAGAATTTGTTGGGATGACATCAACAGGTCTTTGAGGTGATTCCACCAAGGAGACCACCTGACAGGGGATTTGAGCACACCATTGAGTTAGAGGAGGGGGGCAAACCCATGATCACCCCCCCTATCGTCATCCTAGGAGGTTCAAGGATGAGATAGAGAAGGAAATCAAGGAATTGCTAGCGATGGGACACATCAGACTGAGCAGCAACCCATTTTCTTCTTTAGTTGTCTTAGTTCTGAAGAAGGATGGCACCATGAGGATGTGCATTGATTACTGAGCCTTGAACAAGAAAACCATCAAGAACCGGTACCCTATCCCATGCATTGACAAGTTGATGGATGAACTACATGGGGCAATTTTCTTCTCAAAGATTGATCTACGCTCTGGGTATCATCAGATCATCATCCGAGAGCAGGACATAGAGACGATGACATTTCGATGCCACTTTGGACATTTCAAGTTCTTGGTTATGCCATTTGGGCTAACCAATGTACCCGCTGCATTCCAGTCTTTCATGAACCACATATTCAGGGATCAGTTAAGGAAATCAGTCTTGGTTTTATTCGATGACATCTTGGTCTATAACTGTTCATGGAAGGAGCATATGAGACACCTGGATGAGGTATTGAGCATCGTGGAGGCACAGTAATTATATGCCAAAGAGTCCAAGTGCAAGTTCGGTATGACAGAGCTGCTTTACTTGGGCCACATCATCAGTGCACAGGGAGTACAAGTGCACCAAGAGAAGATCAGGGCCATTCTGGATTGGCCAATGCCCAAGAATGTGACAGAGTTGAGGAGTTTCTTCTAGCTGTGCAGCTATTATAAGAGGTTCGTTTGGGGTTTTTCTCAGCTTGGAGCACCACTGACATATATTACCAAGCATGGGGCCTTCATATGGACTAAGAAAACACATAAATCCTTTGATCACATGAAGGATGTCATGGGCACTTGTCCAGTGTTGGCATTACCAGACTTCACCTTGCCATTTGTACTAGAGTGTGATGCATCCAGCAAGGGTATCAGGGCAGTTTTGATGTAGGGAGGATACCCCATTGTATTTGAGAGTAGGAATCTCAGCCAACCCGATAGGTTATACTCTATTTATGACAAACAAATGTTGGCAATCATGCATGCCTTGACCAAATTCAGACAATATTTGGTGGGCAGCAAATTCATGGTCAAGACAGATCACAACAACTTGAAGTATTTCCTTGAGCAGAAGGACCTCGGTGAGCACCAACAGAAATGGCTGACAAAGGTACAAGTATTCGACTTTGACATAGAGTATGTCAAGGGGAAGAAGAACATTGTGGCTGATGCAATATCGAGGAGACTTGCGACCTGTTCTTTAATGGAGATTTCAGCAGATTGGAAATCCCACTTGTTGGTGGAATATTCCAAGAACAAGTTCTGTTTTGAAGTGATGGATGGGAAGATACAGGATAATAGGTATAGGGTCATTGATGATGTCATATTCTACAAGTATAGATTCTACTCGGTACCAGATTCGGGGCTCAAGAATAAGATCCTCACCATGGTTCATGATTTACCACTAGCAGGCCATCAGGGGTTTTTCAAAACCTACAGACAGATCAAGGAGAGGTTCTCATGGAAGGGCCTCAAACAAGATGTTATGAGACACGTCAGTGAGTGTGTGACTTGCCAACAGAGCATGCTCTTCCAGTAGGGCTATGTTGGCATGTTTTTCAGACAGAAGGCAGAGTAAGTTTGTTGGCATGTTTAACAGGAAGAGTATTATTTTCATTGATGGAAAGATCAGAGTATGCATCGATGGAAAAAAAAAAAAAAAAGTAAGCTCAGGAGGAATTAGCTCATAGTCGAATGCAATGCGAAGGTGTGCTTGTTGATGATCGAATGGCAAGATCGAATTCTTAATCAGACTCCATTTCGGAGTATTCGGCTACCAGGTTTTTGGATACCAGGAGATGGAGATGTCAAGGACTCTCACTAAAGGAGTCTTGAAGTCATGAAATGGGAAATGCCAATGTGATGTTCATCCGACTCCATTTCAGAGTATCAGATACTAAGATTTTGGATACCGGGAGATGGAAACGTCAAGGACCCTCACAACAGGAGTCCCAAACTCGTGATATGTGAAATCCTGAAATAACCCTAGCCATCGAATCGAGGATTGATCTGGACTGTTGATCAGACATGACGAAGGTCGTGAAGTTTTGAATTCATGGAAAGATCTGGACTGTTGGGTCCATAGGACACCTAGCAAAAGACTGTCATTTCACTGACTGCAAAGTCAAAGGAATGGAGTTCTCTAACATCAGGAACTTGCGACATGCGAAATCGTGAAATGATGAAATGAAAAATTATGAAAGGCGCTAACAACTAAAGTCCATTTCGAAGATCATGACTTGGAGAGTCAAGATGCATCGCATCAGGAACTCGCGACATGCGAAATCGCGAAATGCCAAAATGCGAAATTGTGGAAGGTGCTAACCACTAAACTCCATTTCGAAGATCACGACATGGAGCGTCAAGTTATCTCATCACAAGGAATGCCAAAATGTCGAATTGCAAAATAGGAGAAATAAGCACGAGATTCATTACATAATCCAACGGTGTAGGTGAACTTGAAAATGATCGGAGGGCTACTGTTCCATCTCACAGTTAATTGATTAGTTACGAATCAGTTAGAAAAACTGATTCGTGATTCTTGATCACTTGGTGTTTAAGTTGCTGAGATTTTTTCTCTTCCTAAGAATATTTGAAGTGTAACTGTCATGGTTGTGTGCATAAAAGAAAAACATAGAGATTATGCAATGTTGGTTGTTCTGACTGAAAAATGAGTTGAACTGTAGAAAGGTAAAACTACAGAATGCGCAGTGTGAAGAAAGCTCAGAGATAAGGAACATAACCTGAACAGAGGAGAAAAGGGGAAGAGAGAAGAATGTACACATATCAAATAGAATGAGAAGGACAGAGAAAGAATAGATGGACAGAGAAAGCAAGTCAAGCCAAATATGAACAGAGAAGAAGAATAGTGTAGAAAAGAAGAATTGCAGAACAGTGAAGAAGTGGTAAGATTTGATTTATCTGAGTTATTGGTTATTCAATCATTTATTTGTAACTAGGGAGGTAGGGTGGTGCTAAGGAGGACTGTTGTCCTCAGAGGTTCAAGTGGGTGCTTGAACACAGGGAGTTGTAGCTTCCATCTGGTTGCAGCCAGAAAAATCAGGGTGGCAGGGTGGTGCAAGGGAGAACAGTTGTTCTTTGTTATACAGGTTTGTGCCTGTATAACTGGTAGTTGGTGCTTGAACACTCAGGGAGTTGGTGCTTCCTTCTAGTGGATGCTAGAGAAATCAGAGATTTGGTGCTCTCAAACAAGTGCCTTTTGGAAGGTCAGAATGAGAGCATACCTAATGGCATTAGGTGTTGATGTTTGGGATGTAGTAGAGACTGGATACATAAATCCTATTGTGCTAACTTCCAAGGATGATAAGTTAGAATTTAGCTTTAATGCTAAGGGAATGAATGCTATTCTGAATGGACTTGTAGAAGCCGAGTTTGTAAAGGTAATGCATCTTCAAACTGCCAAAGAAATGTGGGATAAACTTATTAACAGTTATGAAGGAAATGAGAAAGTAAAAGATGCCAAACTTCAAACATTTAGGTTGAAGTTTGAACAGCTAAAGATGAATGAAGATGAAACAGTTAGCAAATATTTTTTGAGAGTTGAAGAACTTGTGAATGCCATGAAGGGTCTCGGTCAGAAGTTTGAAGAACCACTCTTAGTTCAAAAGATTTTAAGATCTATGCTTGATAAATATTTAATCCAAAAGTCTTTGCAATAGAAGAACTAAATGATCTTAAAACTCTGTCCATTGATCAACTTCTAGGAACCTTAACTACATATGAAATGAGAATTAGCAAAGATAAATCCATTACTAGAGAAGCATCATTTAAAGAAGACAAGAATACTGATTCGGAATTAGATGATATTGAGGCAAAATTTGTGAGAAGGTTAAAGAAAGGATTAGGAAAATATCAAGGCAAGTTTCCCTTCAAATGCTTTAACTGTGGTAAGATAGGTCATTTTTCATCTAAGTGTCCTCATCAGAAAAAGGACCAGACCTCTGATGATGAAAATAAGTACAAATTAAATAAATATAGTAAGAAGAAAAGTCTTGTTGCAAATAATGACAATTCCTCAGAAGACACCGATAGTGACTTTTCCTATGAAGATAAGGTAAATGACTTCATGTTTATGGCCAAAGAAGATTATGATAATAAAAGCACAAGTGATGATAATGATGAATAAGTTGTGGTTGATATGGAAGGAGAACTGATCAGTGCACTGGAAGAGATTGGCAGACTTAGAATTAAGAACAAGAAGCAAAAACAATTGTTGATACAGTTCGAGAAAGATAGTAAACAACCTGATGAAGACTTTGCCCTGCTGAAAGTGGAATTAGAAGAGGCAAATAAAATAGAAGACATATTGAAACAACAGTTGTCAAAGAAGAAAGCTAGGTGTGAAGCCTTAGAAGAAGAGATAGTAAAAAATAGAAAATAAATGGAGAAGTTTAAGGGATTGTATCACCAAAATCTGCCAAGTATTAAAGCCTCGAAAGGATTAACCTCCATTGTAAATCAGCAAAGAAACCCAAAGTTGAAAGTTGGATTGGGGTATGAAGAAGGATCAAATAGTGATCATCCAAGTAATACAGAACCTATCAAGTTTGTGAAATCCTCAAATATTGACAAGAGTCACTCTATAGAAACAAAGAAAGAAAATCAACCACCAAGAAGGAATGAAAGGAAAAATATCATAACCAAATCCATAGATCAAAGAGATTATCGGCATGAAAGAAATCGACCTCCTCAAAGAAGACAGATTTTTTCAAGGTACAAAAGTTTTTTCTATGGTTATTGTTTTTTCTGCTCTAATTTTGGTCACAAAGCTATAAACTATTCTTTAAGATTTAGATATGAGCAATCAAGTTTTTCAAGGAATAATTATCTTCCACTACAAATATTGAGACAACCAAGCAACAAACAATCACAAACTATAAATCATGTGATGACTGGGAGAAGGACACAGGTGAAACACAACAACAGTTATGAGCATAACAATTGTTAGAATATGTTATTCAGTGAACCAAAATGTTACAACTGCCATAATTATGGACATAAAGCTGCAGATTGTCCCTTAAAGAATTACAAGTCAGATTTGATCCCCACTACTGAAAATGTCAAGGTTTGGAAGAAGAAAGCAGATGACAAGTGTGGACTAGTGTTATCAGCCCAAAGACAAAAGAATCCATGGCATATTGACAGTGGATGTTCCAAACATATGACTAGAGACAAAAGTAAGTTTCTAACTCTAAGTGATAGCAAATCAGGGAATGTAACTTTTGGAAATGATGCACCAGGAAATATAAAAGGTAAAGGAATGGTAAGTTTGAGTAATGGAAAAGGGAAATCTCAAGATGTGTTGTTTGTAGAAGGTCTGAAACATAATCTGCTTAGTGTCAGTCAAGTTTGTGACCAAGGATGTGAAGTCGTTTTTACCTCTAAAGACTGTAGAATAATTTTTTTGAATTCAGGACAGCTAGTTGCAAAAGGGATAAGAACAGAAAACAATGTCTATGTGTTAAAAGAAGAAAAAGAAGAATTCCACTTAAGCAAGTATAATGAAAGTTGGTTGTGGCATAGGAGACTTGGACACCTAAATTTTGATCATATAATCAAGCTCAAAAACAATGGGGCAGTAAAAGATCTTCCTAAGATATCAAAGCCAGATGACTCTATTTGTAAACCTTGTCAGATAGGAAAGCTTACTCGCACTCAGTTCAAATCTAAAAAAATTCCTTCAACAAAAAAACCTCTCCAGTTAGTACATATGGATTTATGTGGACCATCAAGGAAAGAAGGTACAGGAAAAGAAAAGTATTTTATGTTGATTATTGATGATTATTCTAGACTAACTTGGGTTGCCTTTTTGAAGGAAAAATTTGAAGCATTTGAAAAATTCAAAGTGTTTAAAGCTCTGACTGACAATCAAACATGAAAAAGATTAAAGGCAGTAAGATCTGATAGAGGAGGAGAGTTTAGTTCACGGAACTTCAAAGAGTTCTATGATAAACATGGGATAAAAATAGAGTACACAATTCCAAGGACTCCACAACAAAATGGAGTTGTTGAGAGGTAGAATAGATCAGTACAACAAATGGCAAGGTCAATGATGAATGAAAGGAACATATCTCAGACATATTGGATGGAAGCAATTCATACAGCTGTTCATATTCTTAACAAATCTCATCTCAGTCCACACAGTGGCAAGACTCCTTATGAACTATGGTTTGGAAGACCTGCTTCAATCAAGCATTTTAAAGTCTTTGGAAGTAAATGTTATATCAAGAACAATGACGAAAATAGTGGAAAATATGATGATAGGGCTGATGAAGGTATATTATTGGGTTATGCTACAAATAGTAAAGGGTACATATGTTACAATAAGAGACTGCATAAACTAGTTGATTTTATAGACATAAAAGTTGATGAAGAAATTTCGATCAGAAATGTAAGCAATGTTGAACCAAGCACATAAGATATAGTTGAAGATGAAGATGAACAGGTCCAAGGATCAGAAAGGGATGAATCTAAATCAAATGAAGATATGAATACTCAGGCTGACAGAAATCAGCAAAAAGAAGCAAAATCACCTCTTAGAATTGTTAGAAATAATCATCCTGAAAATCAAATAATTGGAGATATAAATAAAGGAGTTCAAACAAGAAAGAAATTAATTAAAGACTCAAAACAGTCTCAGGTTTCTTTTTTATCTATGAATGAACCTAAAATTTTTTATGAAGCCAGCCAGCATAATGATTGGGTTAGAGCAATGAATAAAGAGCTTGATCAGATTGAGAAGAACAATACTTGGGAGCTTGTCCCTAGACCTGAAGATAAGAATGTAATAGGTTCCAAATGGGTTTTCAAGAATAAAATGAATGAAAAAGGACAAGTTTTTAGAAATAAAGCCAGATTGGTTTGTAAATGGTATGCACAAATTGAAGGTCAGTTCTTTGATGAAACGTTTGAACCAGTGGCAAGATTGGAAGCCATCAGAATGTTCCTTGTTTATTCATGTCATAAGAATTTTAAAGTTTATCAGATGGATGTTAAGTCAGCATTTCTTAATGGAGATCTAGAGGAAGAAGTTTATGTGGATCAACCTGAAGGATTCTCATTGACAAATAATCCTAATTATGTTTGTAAGATGAAGAAGGCCTTATATGGACTAAAACAAGCACCACGAGCTTGGTATTATAGACTGGACAAATTTTTACAAGACAAAGGGTTCAAGAAAAGTACTGTTGATAGCAACCTTTACATTAAGTCTGAAGGTGATAATTTACTAGTTGTTTTGGTTTATGTAGACGATATTGTTTTTGGTTGTACTAATGAATCATTTGTCCAGTGGTTTGCTAACTCTATGCAAACAGAATTTGAGATGTCCATGATAGGAGAACTGTCATATTTTCTTGGCTTACAAGTAAAACAGAGTTTTGCAAGAATATTTATCTCTCAAGAAAAATATTTGAAAGAGATGTTGAAGAAATTTCAGATGGATGATTCCTCCCCTGTTAGCACACCTATGGTGGTTGGTTGCAAGCTCAGTAAAAGTGATGTTTCACCGGATGTTGATCAAAGGACATATCGCTCAATGATAGGCAATGTTTTGTACATCACAGCATCTCGTCATGATATAATGCAAGTTGTTGGAATGGTAGGTCATTATCAGTCTGCTCCTAAACAAATTCATTCGGTAGCTGCCACAAGGATATTCAAATACTTGAAGGGAACAATGACCTATGGTCTATGGTATCCCACAAATCAGAATTTTCAGTTAACTACTTATTCAGATGCAGATTGGGAAAACTGTGTTGATGAGAGAAAAAACACCAGTGGAGGAGCATTCTTTCTGGGTGACTCATTAGTAGTATGGCTCGGCAAAACATAAGGATCCATTTCATTATCAACTACAGAGGAAAAATAAATTGCTGCTACTACTTGCTGCACACAAATTTTGTGGATGATTCAAACTCTTGCAGATTTGAAGGTAACTTACACTGATCCCATTCCAATTCACTATGATAACACCAGTGCCATTAGTGTCTCTAAGAATCCTGTTCTTCATTCCAAGACTAAGCATATCCCAATAAAGCACCATTTTCTCAGAGAACAAGTTACAAACAGAATTGTTCAGCTGAATTATATTCCTTCCACAGAACAGATTGTTGATATCTTTACTAAACCATTAGCAGCAACCCCTTTTGGATATCTTCGTAAAAAATTGGGGGTTATAATTTCTTGTGTCTAATCTGTTCACCTGGTCAGGGGGAGTACTTATTGAATATCTGGTGTATTTCTAAGCTACTCCTAGTTGACAAGGGGAGTATGTACTGCAACAACTCATGGGGAGTGTGTTTCTTCTTTGACATTGATGTCAAAGGGGGATAAAGTGTGGTGATTTCAATGGCTAGTGATTTCAAGGATGGCTAGAGGGATGCTACAGTGGTATAGTTGCATATTTTTTTTCTTTTCAAGGGGTTTCCATCAATGCCAAAGGGGGAGATTGTTGGCATGTTTTTCAGATAGAAGGCAAAGTAAGTTTGTTGGCATGTTTAACAGGCAGAGTATTCTTGTCACTGATGGCAAGATCAGAGTATAGATCATTGGCAAAACAGGAACAAAGTAAGCTCAGGAGGAATTAGCGCAGAGTTGAACGCAGTGCGAAGGTGTGCTTGTTGATGATCGAATGGCAAGATTGAAGTGTTAATCAGACTCTATTTTGGAGTATTCGGCTACGGGGTTTTCGGATACCGGGAGATGGAGATGTCAAGGACTCTCACTACAGGAGTCTCGAAGTCGCGAAATGAGAACTGTCGATGTGATGTTCATCCAAATCCATTTTAGAGTATCAGATAATGGGATTTTGAATACCGGGAGATGGAAACGTCAAGGACCCTCACAATAGGAGTCCTGAACTCGCGATATGCAAAATTGAGAAATAACCTTAGATGTCAGATCGAGGATTGATCTGGACCGTTGATCAGACACGATGAAGGCCGTGAAGTTTTGAATTCACGAAAAGATCTGGACCGTTGGGTCCATAGGACACGTGGCAAAAGATTGTCATTTCGTTGACTGCAAAGTCAAAGGAATGGAGTTCTCTAACATCAGGAACTCGCGACATGCGAAATCGTGAAATGTCGAAATGAAAAATTATGAAAGGCGCTAACAACTAAAGTCCATTTCGGAGATTGTGACTTGGAGAGTCGAGATGCCTCACATCAGGAACTCGCGACATGCGAAATCGTGAAATGTCGAAATGCGAAATTGTGGAAGGCGCTAACAACTAAACTCCATTTCGGAGATCGCGACATGGAGCGTCAAGTTATCTCATCACAAGGAATGCCAAAATGCCAAAACGCTGAATTGAAAAATGGTGAAATAAGCACAAGATTCATTACATAATCCAATGGTGCAGGTGAACTTGAAAATGATCAGAGGGCTACTGTTCCATCTCACAATTAATTGATCAGTTACGAATCAGTTAGAAAAATTGATTCATGATTCTTGATCAGTTGGCGTTTCAGTTGATGAGACATTTTCTATGCCTAAGAAGATTCAAAGTGTAACTGTCATGGTCATGTGCATAAAAGAAAAACATAGAGATTGTGTAATGTTGGTTGTTCTGATTGAAAAATGAGTTGAACTGTAGAAAGGTAAAACTACAGAATGTGCAATGTGAAGAAATCTCAAAGATAAGGAATAGAACCTTAACAGAAGAGAAAAGGGGAAGAGAGCAGAATGTACACATATCAAAGAGAATGAGACAGACAGAGAAAGAACAAATGCACAGATATAGCAAGTCAAGTCAAATATGAACAGAGAAGAAGAATAGTGTAGCAAAGAAGAATTGCAGAACAGTGAAGAAGTGGTAAGATTTGTTTTATCTGAGTTATTGGTCATTCAATCATTTATTTGTAATTAGGGAGGTAGGGTGGTGCTCGGGAGGACTGTTGTCCTCAAAGGTTCAAGTGGGTGCTTGAACACAGGGAGTTGTAGTTTCCATCTGGTTCCATCCAGAAAAATCAGGGTGGTAGGGTGGTGCAAGGGAGAACAGTTGTTCTTTTTTATACAGGTTGGTGCCTGTATAACTGGAAGTTGGTGCTTCCATCCAGTTGGTGCTGGAACACTCAGGGAGTTGGTGCTTCCTTCTAGTGGGTTCTAGAGAAATCAGAGAGTTGGTGCTCTCAAACAAGTTGGAGCTTGTAAAACAGAGGTAGTAGCCTCACATTGAGTTGGTGCTCAATTAGAGATGATGTATAGAACTTAAAACATTGCCTATCATTTTGAAGAAGAAGAGGTTTTCTCCCTTTATGGGTTTCTTCGTGAAAATCTGTCTCTGTGTATATCTTATGTGTGAGTGATGCTTATTATTTATGTTTTCCATATGTAGTATAATATTGATGGTCACTTGGAGAAAGATTAAAAATGGTTTTGATTGTTAATATTGTTTAAGCACAGTAACAACTGATTCACCCCCCCGCCCCCTCTCAGTTGTCTTAGTAATTTCAACAGGCTACTCTAGCCACTCCCCATTCCAGAGAATAAATGGGAGAGTATATCAATGGACTTCATCACAGGCCTACCCAAGGTTCCGGGTAAGGACTGTATCTATGTAGTGGTCGACAGATTGACCAAGTTTTCTCACTTCTATGCCATACCGACAAAGTATAGTGCAGTTCAGGTAGCCGAGCTATTCTTCAAGGAGGTCTTCAGACTTCATGGGTTGTCGAGGAACATCATCAGTGAGAGGGATAGTCGGTTCATGGGGACATTCTGGAGAGAGTTGTTTCGGTTGGTGTGGACAGAGCTGACACCCAGCACCAGTTATCACCCTCAGACAGATGGGCAAACTGATATTTTCAACAAGTGGGTTGAAGGATATTTGAGAAACTATGTAGGTGGACAATAGAGAACATGGGTAAAGTGGCTACATCTAGGAGATCATTGCTACAACACCACTTTCCACATGTATATTGGTATGACACCCTTCTGAGCATTGTACGGATATGATGCTCCCACTTTGGTAGATTTGGTTTTTGGGGAGAGCAGAGCTCCCAAGGCCAAGGACTGGATCATAGAGAGTCAGGAGATTCTGAAGTTGCTGAAAGAGAACCTGCAGATGACACATAACCGACAGAAGATGAGTGCGGACAGGCATAGGATAGAGCGTAGCTTTGAGGTTGGGGATTTGGTTTTCTTGAGACTCCAACCTTACAGACAACCATCTCTGAAGAAGAGTGGGGCCGAGACACTCAAGCCCAGATTTTATGGCCCTTATAAAATCATGCGTCGAGTAGGCGAGGTTGATTATGAGTTAGAGCTTCCAGAGAGAAGCAAGATTCATAACGTGTTCCACGTATCTTGCCTCAAAAAGATAGTGGGACAATTCATTAGCACATCAGAGGAGCTTCCCCCATTGGACGAGGAAGGACAGTTGGAGTTGGTTATGAAAGAGGTTTTGGAGTTTTGGGAGCGGAAACTAAGGAGAAGGGTCATCAAAGAGTGTTTGATTAGATGGAGAGGGCTTCCAATAGAGGACACTACTTGGGAGAGCGAGCAAGTGTTGCAGCACCCTGGACTGATATTGATTGAGGACAAGCAATTTCAGGAAGGGAGGATTGTAATGTCCCTTTCCAAATAGGAGCTCTAGAGAGGAGGATTAATGGTCTAAACCACCCTGTTAGACTATAGACAGGGCCAGAAAAGGGGTAAACAGGGTTATTAGAGGTCACTCTAGTCAAAGGTGTTATGCTCAGAAAGTGACATTGAGCTAAAAATGGTTAAAAGCGCTTTTAAGTCATTATGAGCTAAAAATAAGAAGTCAACAGTGAATTAGGGTTTTAGCAATGAATTAGGGTTTTGGAAAGCTATAAGAGAAGATTCAGCGATCTAATTCATCATTATGCAGATTATGACTTGTCATTGAGGAGAGAGGCGCATCTCAGGAGAGATAGTTTAGTGGATTCTAGGAGGGAGACACCAGTTGGCTGATTTCAGTGTTGAGAGACACACCCTAGTCACCGGGAATATCACACAAGTCTTCCATCATTCTTCAGTGATAGTTGCGCAAGGTCTAGCAACAAGGGTGCACTTATCAAGGGTTAAGGTGCAACTCCTGAGGAGGTTTAGATCGACTTGTCCCATCCAGGGAGAATTATGAGATTTCCCTCCGACCCATTTGAGAGGAAGGCAAGGCGCATATTTTTCCTAGTTCCTCGTCAGATTCAGATGGAGGAATCATCTGGGATGCATTTTCCAGACTTGGAAGAGTGGAACTTTTGATGGATACATTCAGGGTTCCCAAGCGAGCATCAGGCCATATTCAGGGAAACCCTTCCGACCCATTTCCCAGAAGACCAAGGTGGTCATTTTGAGACACATCTCAGCTGATTCCAATGGTGGAATCACTAGGGCACATTTTTCCAGTGAGAGAGGGGTGCATTCCCCCAGGGGGATCCATCTGGGGTACACTCTCAGGTATGCACTTGCATATATATTATTTTCATCATTGTCATAAGGGTACTTGCGGGAGGAAGGAACCCTTGGTGCAATCATGGACCCAAAGGGATCTCAATGCATTCAGAAGAACAACACATTGAAAGTGAAGACTCCAAGTTTGATTGTTTTAAATTATCATGACTCTAACCTACATTTATAAGGTTTCTACATTACAAGTAGGTGTTGTAGTTGTGACAAAAATCCTTAAATTGTTTTGATTCTAGAGATGTAGTCATGAATCTCCTCTAGGAGATATTCTTGTCTTGTTTCCTTTTGTTTGTTTTCTTGTTCCAGGCAGGTTAACAACAAAGGAAGATGTTTATCCTTCAGACTTCAAAGGGAGACACTTGACTCAGAAGGAGTCAAACTAATTGAGAATAAGAGACAATACCTTCTTCCTCTTCAGTAGTCCAGAGGGAGATAGCCATTAATATAGTTCATCCAGTTGTTCCAATTGATATTCCCAGGAACTTTGTAGTAAGACATAAAAGGCATGTCTGGGCTTGATAAACTCTACAAGAGTCAGTGATACATGCAACACATTCTGAGAGAGAAAGAGACCAAAGAGTTTTCAACCTATTCTTCATCCATACTATTGATACAGAGGCTTCTTGTCATGGAGAAACAACAGGTCAGCAGGTATGGAAATATGCCATGACAGAAGAGTATCAGACCATATTTAAGAATGATGTATGGATATTGTTCCGAGATCAAAAGAGAATTTTTTGAGTGACTTCCAAGTGTATCTATAAAGATCAATCATGCAGCTGATGGAAGTGTCAAGAAATACAAAACGAGATTTATAGTCAGAGGATTCTCACAAACAGAGGGAGTGGACTATGATGAGACAAATTCATCCAGTCACCTAATGCACCTCCATCTGTACTATCATCCATGAGTTGAAAAATACATCGGATGGATGTAAAGACAACCCTTCTCAATGGTGAGATTGAGGAAGAAGTTTACATCGAGAAGCCAGAGGGATTTGTGATATACGATGAGAAATATCATGTGTACAAGTTGAAGAAATCCTTGTATGGACTAAATCAGACACCTCGTGCTTGGTACGAGAAGATGGATGGATTCCTGATGAGTTTGGGCTTCAGAAAGAGTGTTGTTGATCCAAACCTATATTATTACATTGGTGGTGACGAGAGCCTGATTTTGGTGACTTATTCATGAATCCTTTTTGTTGGATACAAGAAAGCTTTGACTTCTGATTTCGACATGAAGGATCTGGGTATGATGCACTATTTTTTGGGACAAGAAGTATGGCAGAGGACTGATGATATTTTTCTGAGTCAAGGGAAATATACAATGGTGATATTAAATAAGTTCAGTATGAAAAAATGCAAATCCATGCCTACACCGATGGTGATGGACTTGAAGAAAATGAATGATGATGATTCAGACGAGATTGATCCACAATTGATTGGATCACTGATGTATCTAGTTAAAACCAGACCCGATATATTCCATGCAGTGAATGTACTTAGTCAATTCATGAGTCAGTCAAGATAGACTCACTGGATAGCAGTGAAGCATGTATTGAGATATCTACAAGGCACAGTTGGATATGGCCTAAGATATGCCTCCAGTGTGGACTTGAGTTTCCAGGGATATGTCGATGCAGATTGGGCAGGGAATGCAGTTGACTAGAGGAGCACATCCCGTTGGTGTTTTACCTTGGGTTCTGCCATGGTTTCCTAGTGCATCAGGAAATAGAACTATGTGGCCTTGAGTACTACAGAAGTAGAGTATATAGCATTGAGTGTGGCAGTCCGCAAAGCAGTGTGACTTCGCAAGCTTCTGACAGATTTATTTGATCATGAGGTGGATCCTACCATTATTCATTGTGATAACCAGAGTTGTGTGAAACTATCTAAGAACCCTGTGTTTCATGTTAGATCAAAACACCTTGAGATAAAATATCATTATATCAGATACATGGTGCAGAGGAAAGAAGTACACATGCAGTACCTTCCTACCCATGAGTAGATTATAGATATCTTCAAAAAACTGCTTGCCAAGATGAAGTTTGAGTACTTTCATGAGAGACTTAGCCTGGTGGAGAATACCTCCCCAGTTGAGAGGGAGTGTTGATGATTACAGCCAAGACAAAGTTCGAGTACTTCTGTGAGAGACTTGGCTTGGTGGAGAATGCATCCCTTTATGAGAGGGAGTGTTGATGATTACAACTGCATGAGACATCCTCCAGGACACAGACTGAGTGATTCAGCCTGAGAGAGATCCCATGAGTTGGGTGTGCCCATGAGATGGGTGTGCTGTTCTTCTCTGAGATGGAGAAGGAACGTTGTGTGCCCTTGTGTGGGGTGAGGAAACCCATGAGTTGGGTGTGCCCATGAGATGGGTGTGTAGTTCCTCTCTGAGGCGGAGATGGAATGGTGTGTGCTCCTATGTGGGGTGAGGAAGCCCATGAGTTGGGTGTGCCCATGAGATGGGTGTATGGTTCCTCTCTGAGACAGAGATGGAACGTTGTGTGCCCATGTGTGGGGTGAGGAAGCCCATGAGTTGGGTGTGTCATTCTCTCTGAGACGGAGATGAAACGATGTGGTACTCCAGATGATTCTCTTGTGAGACACAATGAGATAGAGATCTATTGAGTAGGACGTCACTGTGGATGAGCACGGGTGGATGTGCCCCTAGTGGATGAGCACTAGTGGGTGTGTGAGATCCCTTGTTATATTGTCTAAGAGTCGGGCTTACTTGTAACCCTATTTTTGATGTAAAGGGTTAGGTCGGCCCCACCATAAAGTGAAAGATAATTAATGTAAAAGATAATTAATATGATAATTATTAATTATATTTTGAGTTATTGAGGTCGGCCCTATTGTGCCAATAGACACATCATTTGATGTGATAAGTCTTGTATAAATAAAGGTGAATCCCCATTGAGGAAACACACTTAACATTGTGTCATCTCATGATTTTAGAAGTTGTGGTTTGAAATTATGAAAATTACAGCACCCTCTTGTGTGTTAGGTTTGGTGATGGTGTGGCAGGTCTTTTTCTTGAAGAATATAGCAAAGGATTGGTTGGGTTTTCTTCCCTTGTTGAGAAGGGTTTCCCAGGATACTTCTTGTGTTCTTCTGCATGGTTATTCTTCTTGTGATCTTGGTTTACTGCAGTAGTTATGATTCAAGTAAAATCTAAACAAAAAATTTAAATTAAATGCATGAGCCACAACTGGTGAGAAATTCAACAAGCTTCCCCCACAAGTTGGGCACGATTTACACATAAAAAACGCAGAGATATGATGGTAAAAACGCATGCTAGCTTCCCCCACAAACTGGGCACGATTTACACATAAAAAAACACAAAGATTGTACACAATCCAAACGCTGAGAACACCCCAAATATATATATATATATATATATATATATATATATACAATAAACACTTAATTTGTTGCAACTTTAATGAAAATACAATAAAAACTTAGTATATCCGAACTCAAATGAAATACCGTGACCGACGAAGATAAGCTTGATGATGATCCTTGGCGACGGGCGTTCCCTTCCTTCGTCTGCTTGCTAACCGTGAAGACTTCACCAGTACCTCCCAATCAATGCTAGGGGTACTCTTCTCCCCCCTTAGCCCCCCGAGCCGCAAAGGGGCCACACACAACCACAACCAGAATACTGTAGCTCCCAGCTCGTCTCACAATGTAGAGCTACCACTCTCTCACTCGAGCTGGGTATCCAAACTCTCACAAGTAAAACCAATCAAAGTTTCTGCAACATAACCTTACTCATACCATTCACCCCCCCATTCCTCCTCTCAGCCATTTCCTTTATAGAATTTTTCTTAATGACCACTTTTCATTTGCACATTTAATTTGTTTTTTTTTTAATTAATTATGAATTACTCCCCTCGTACACTTGTCACCAAGTCCTTTAGATGCACCAATAAATCCACCATTTAATTTAATTAAAAGTCAATTTCCCTCACCCATCCTAAAAGCGCTCCTAAAATCACTCCTAGTGTCTCTTTATTACCTTTATTTCCCTTTTAATGACTCACACCTTTCTAAAATTGAGTTGTGTTTAATTTAGGAAAGTTCTTTAGTTAGACTAGACTAGATACCTTTCTATGTTTATGCTTTATTCCTTTCTCAACTAAAATTCTAATTTAGTATTTACTTGCACAAGTGTATTAATCATTCCTTAGGATTTGTTTTATTTTTATTGAATCTCAATTTTGATTTATTTCATCCCCTCATCATTTAACTTAAAAATTTAGTTTTTAATCTTCTCACTCACTTAGACTTAGGCTTAGTTAAATATTTATTTGCAAACGCCTACACCTTTAGGGATTATTCTTAATAAATTCATTCTTTAGTTAATTAATTAATTAATTAGGCAGGTGCTCAAGATTTTAAGGTTTAACATTTGCTCAAGTTTTTTAGGCCACCTAGATTCATTGACTCGTTTTTTTTTACCATGATGTGCCCTTCAAGATGCACTCTGTGCTCCAAGGGTGTCACTCACCTTTGACTCAAATTTTAATTATGCAACGTTCCCTTCAAGACGCACTATGTGCTCCAAAGGTGCCACTCGTCTTTGACTAGTTTTGGTAGTTTTTCAACCCTTGGAGTCAATACTCCATTTAAGTGACCTTGTGAGAGACTAAGGGCCTCTAAGGAATAAGGACCTTGCCTTATTGCGCACCCCTTATAATCTTCGTGAGCAATTTTCTCAGTCTTCCCTCACGACATCATGGATCTCTGGAACTAGGTAATCGTTAACCCACAATTCGAGCCATGGCAGGAGTGCTAGTAGATTGTGACAGGGTTGTTACCACACCTCTCCCTCAATATTTAGTTATTGTGCATGGCCCCTTTACTCCTTATGTGAGTTTGATTAACAAGCAATCGTCATCTTGCATCCATCAACAAAACATTGTCAATGATCCATATACAACATCATAACATACCCGATCATATGTCACATATGCATAAATAAAAATACCCGAACCATTACAGTCCACTCCCTGACTCAATCCGGAGTGAAATGAGGTCCATTGATGCCAGTGGCAACCTCAATCTCTCAAGTGTCCTGCACATTCAGGGGAAACTCGTCAATAACATCTGTCAATACAAAAATATCAAATAACATAACATCATCATAAGAATCCATAAGCGAACATACAACCATATACTAAAATTGGATCACTTGCACGCAAGTGTCCTCAAAGAATAAGTCAATAACATGTGCTCGCAAGAGCGGGATGTTACAACCATGGAGTCATGGTTTACCATAGTTAACCATAATCATGATCAAACATAGGCTATCACTCTAAAAGTCAATGTTTTGTATTTATGTAATAATTTATTATTAATGTATTTTTACTTTATTACTTCAATGTATTAATGTACTATTAAAACTTTAATATTTTTTTATGCTTTAATGTTTTATTAATGTATTAATTAATAATACTTTATTAACGTATTAATACTTTAATAATGTTTTTTTTAATATATTACTTTATTAGTGTATTAATACTTTATTAATATATTAATACTTTATCAATGTATTATTTAATAATATATAATATATTAATTATAATATATTTATACAATATAATAATGTATAAATACATTATTAATATATCATTACTTCATTAATTCTGCAAGTTTTAATATATTGTATTTTAAAGGTTAATAAAATAGAACATGTTTTCATTATTTTGATAAATGCAATGGTTATAAAGCATCAAACAAGGCCTATATAACACAATATAGTTATTAAAAACAATCTGGTCTTATAGTTATTAAAAACAATCTGGTCTTCATTTATTTTTCTCTTTATTATATTAAATATATTAAAAGGAATGATATACATTGGCCCCACTCCAATTCCCGTCAACCTACCACCATAAACACATATGATGCTTACATGAATGTATAAATATTTTATTAATACATTAATGTATTAATACTTTAATGTATTTATGTAAAAATGTATTATTACTACTTTATATATATATATGGTACACTAGCCATAGTCATGGGCATGGTCATTTGTGGTATAGCCATGGTCATTTTCAATCATATTCATGATCATCCATAGTCATTGTTATATTCATGGTCATCATCAAGCATAGTCAACTATAATCAACCATGATTGGAGTCAACCATAGTCAACCAATGTAATGATCAATCATAGTCACAATCATGGTCAACCATGGAGTCATGGTTTACCATAGTTAACCATACTCATGGTCAAGCATAGGCTATCACTCTAAACCATCGGTCATGGTAAATGTTTTGTATTTATGTAATCATGTATTATTAATGTATTTTTACTTTATTACTTCAATGTATTAATGTACTATTAAAATTTTAATATTTTTTAATGTTTTAATGCTTTATTAATGTGTTAATTAATAATACCTTATTAACCTATTAATGCTTTAATAATGTATTACTTTATTATTGTATTAATACTTTATTATTGTATTGATACTTTATTAATGTATTAATTTAATACATAATTAATACTTTAGCAATGTATTATTTAATAATATATAAATATGTTAATTATAATGTATTTATACAATATAGTGATGTATAAATACGTTATTATAATATATTAATACATTATTAATGTATCAATATTTTATTAAAGTATAAATAATTTGTAAATTCATTAATAATGTAATATTTTAATGTATTTATGTAAAAATGTATTTTTATTTTATTAATCTATTATTATTACTTTATTATTTTTTATCATGGTCAACAATAGTTAACCATAGTTAAGGTAATGGTCAATCATAGGCATAGTTAAGATCAAACATTGTGAATTTCATTGATAGTCATGGTCAACTATTGTCATGACCAACAATGGTTATCTATGGATAACAACTCTGAAACATGGTTAACCATTGTCAATTGTGCTTAACCACAGTCAACCATGGTCATGGTCAACCAAAGTAGCAATGTATTAATGTAAAACATTAATGTATTAATACTTTAACAATGTATTAATTACTAATGTATAAATATATTAATTATAATATATTTAAACATTATAATAATGAGTTTATACATTATTATAATGTATTAATGTGTGTGATGTATTAATACATTATTAATGTATCAATACTTTATTAATGTATCAATACTTTATTAATATATAAATAATTTATAAATACATTAATGTATTAATATATTAATGTAATATTGTAATAACTTCATATATTTATGTAAAAATGTATTTTTACTTTATACTACTTTATTATTTTGGGTCATAGTCAACAATAGTTAACCATAGTTAAGGTAATGGTCAACCATAGGTATAGTTAAGATCAAACATAGTGAATTTTATTGATAATCATGGTCAACCATGGTGATGACCAGCAATGGTCATCTATGGATAACAATTGTCAAACATGGTTAACCATTGTCAACCATAGTCAACCACATTCAATCATGGTCATGGTGAACCAAGGTAGAAATGTATTAATGTAAAACATTAATGTATTAATACTTTAACAATGTATTCATTACTAATGTATAAATATATTAATTATAATATATTTAAACATTATAATAATGAGTTAATACATTATTATTTTTTTAACTAAAACGGGTATTTTTATTGAAAATTGTGACCGATTAGGCCGAGCCCTAATCAACCATCATTACAAGGGAATAGTTTCCCACTTAATTTGTATACAACATTTCTCATTCTTTCAATGATATGAGGAAAGATAAAACTCAAACTATGGGATAGGAATCCACTAGGGGTCTTCGTCATTTTTGTTTAGCACGCCTAGGGGTAAGAGGCAACCTATATTCGCCTTTGTATCTACTTCCTTGTTCAATCCATGCAGGATATGGCAAAAGTGAGAGAAGGAGAAGTCTTGCAGTACTTGTCGAGTCCTTAGTAGAGTCTTGTTGATCACCGGGTTGCTAAGATGATCATTCGTGTTTAAGATCTTAATCAAGATTTCGGAGTCTCCAAAGACGTGTATTTCTTTTATGCCATTTTCCCACACTATTTGGCAAGCTTTGAGTATCCCAAGGATTTCAGCCTGGTTATTTGTTCTCTGTCCTAGACCCCAACTGAAGCTGTCTTTTTGAGATCCATCTGAGGAGTAAATCACTCTGCCTGCTCCTGCGTTCCCTGGGTTTCCTTTGGAGGCTCCATTGAAAAAGACTGAGGCTATGCCTTGCCTCCTCCACCAGTCTTGAAATACTGCATCCTTGTCTTGCAGACACCAACCTGGAGTGAGATAAGGGCGAGAAAATATTTGTTTTCTGTCTCGGTAGGTGAAAGTGCCAATCCATTTCTTTTTTGCAGGAAGGAGAATTTTTTCATTCGTGAAAGGGTAGTTTGCCATTGTTTCAAGAAGTAGATATTTTTCTTTCACAACTACCGCAGAGGGGGAAGGCAACGTATTGTTAAAGATCTGTTCTTTTCTAGCCAACCATAGTTTCCAACAAATGTATTTGGGGATGGCCTGCCAATTTTTTTTCCAGTTTGGACTGCTTTGTATCTCTTGAGGGTAGCATGCCTTCCAAGAGAAAAATAAATTTACCACTGAGATCTGATTCGAACTTGTGATGTTGAGACCTTGGAGAGAGATCTTCCATACTTCTTGAGCAAATGGACAGTCCACAAAAAGATGATATGTTGTCTCTGAGGCATTACAACACATAGGGCATCTGTGGGGGCCAATGATGCCTCTTTTTGTTAGATTTTCACCCATCAAAAGTTTCCTGTGATTAGAACCTAGCAGAAGAAGTTTACTTTCGGTAGTCCTAGGGGATCGTCAACCTGTTTCCAAAGAGTTGTTGACTCAGTCGGAGCTTTGGGGGTTTGAAGTGAAATGTATCCTTGAGCTATGGAATAAACGCCAGACTTGCCCCATCCCCATCTATCTCGCAAGAGGAGATGGACTAGAGCTGAATCTGTCAGCGCTGCCAGGAGGATCGATTTCTACATTTGCAAGTGTTATGGAACGCCTGAGAGGTCCCATGTTTTCCATCTTCCTAAAGTGTCCCACGCAGAGATGTCTGCAAGTTTGATAAATCTGCGTTGGGAGATCCACTTGTGAAATCCTTTAAGATCGTTTGAGGCATTGAGGGGCAAATTGTCCATGATGTTGTCTTGCCACAACATTGTGTTTTTCCCTTTCCATGGGATTCGATAGAGGTGCTTTTGGAAGGAGGCTAAGCCACGGCAGCAAAGGTTCCAAATCTGAATGCCTTTGGGGGTGCTTTATGCTTGGATATTTCTCAGAGGGGTGCCATCAAGATATTTCTTCCTTAGAAGATTGTTTACATGATGCCTTCAATTTGCATATAGGTTCCAAAGGATTTTGCCCCCCAGAGCCATATTTTCAAGCTCGGGGTCTCTTACCTGTAAGCCACTATCAGAGTAAGGGTGTTTGACTGTATCTCAATTGACCAAGTGGTATTTCTTTGGATTACCTTTACCTCCTCGCTAGAGGAAGTCTCTAATCATCTTTGTAATCTGTGACATGATCGCCTTTGGAGCAAGAAGGAAGGAGGCATGGTAGATTGGTAAGGAGGACAAGATCAATTTTATGAGGGTGAGCTTCCTAGCGTTTGAGAACCATTTTCCACCCCAGGCTATGATTTTTTCTTTGAATTTGCTTATGATTTCTATCCACAACGAAGACTTGTCAGGGCCCAGAGTTAAGGGGAGTCCAAGATACTTTATTTTTTCCCAAGATGCATAGCCTGAGAACCCCAGGTATTAGGAAATTCTCTTAATTTTTTTTTGATCTGCATTCCAGGCATACACTGCACTTTTCCTTTTATTGATGAGTGCTCCAAAGATACTACAGAAGCCTTTAGAATTTCACTGAAGTTTTTGCAATTTTTATGGAAGCTCCTCCCAGCATGAGGGAATCGTTTGCAAAGAGGGCATGATTGATTAGATCAAGGCCCTTCGTTAGTCTAATGCCTAGGACTGAGCTAGTCTTCTTTTCAGCAGTCAACTTCCTACTTAATGTGTCTGCCATCAAGATGTACAGGAAGGGGGAAAGAGGGCAACCTTTCCTTAATCCCCTCGAGGCTGAAAGTGATTTTTTGGTATACCATTCACTAGGGGGCTATCCAGGGATTTTCGATACAAGCTTTGATCAAATTAACAAAATATGAGTAGAAACCAAAAGAAATAAGGACTTTATAAAGGAAGGAGAGGTTTAAACACATATTTCGTTAAATTTGGAAATATTCTATTACACGGACCTCATCAACATTGATTTTTTTGTAAATCACCATATTAAATTAAGATGAGATAAACCAGTTAGTGACCATGAATAGGTCAAACATGGGAATGCTAGGTACAATAATATAAATGGATGATAGGAGTGTGAAATAAAATCTTATAAGAAATCGATTTGAGCTAAATCATCTTAGTGTGTTTAACGTCCAAGTGAGATATTATTGTTATGGATAACAAACCCAACACAATGTTTGAATTTGGTGCCTAATGACTCCATCCCCCTTGCCACAGCTGAGGGGGTTGTGGGTGGGAGTTGTTGATCAAATGACGATGTTGTGAGGATTTCCTAAGTGGAGGGAGGGTGCATCCCTTGCATTGGCTTGGTACAATTCTAAATAGAAGTTAAATTTTCCTGCTTCGTATTTCCTTTAAGAAGCATCGGGGAGGAGGTGATCATTCTAGTAGTGTTAARTGGGGGAGGCAGTATAMARAAAAAAACATCTAAGCCTAAAGTATTATCTCATGTATATTAAGGTTGATCTAGGTATTTGAAGAAGTTTGTAACTAGCACTATTGATCTATCTCCACTCAAAGTTAAATTTGGAAAAATTCTATTACACAGACTTCATCAACATTGAGTTTCTTGTAAATCTCCATATTAAATTAAGATGAGTTAAACTAGCTAGTGACCATGAATAGGTCAAACAGGGGACTGCTAGGTACAATAGTATAAATGCATGATAGGAATGTGAAATAAACTCTTATAAGAGATCTATTTAAGCTAAACCATATTAGTATGTTTAACATCCAACTGAGATATTATTGTTACGGACATCAAACCCAACTCAATGTTTTAATGTGGTGCCTAATGACTCCATCCGCCTTGCCACAACCAAGGGGGGACCTGTGGGTGGGATTTGTTGATCAAATGAAGGTAATGACTCCATCCCCCTTGCCACAACTGAGAGGGGACCTGTGGGTGGGATTTGTTGATCAAATGATGGTGTTGTGAGGATTTCCTAAGTGGAGGGAGGGTGCATCCCTTGCATTGTCTTGGCACAAATCTAAATAGAAGTTAAATTTTCCTCCTTCATATTTCCTTTAAGAAGCACTGAGGAGGAGGTGATCATTCTAGTGGTGTTCAGTGGGGGAGGCAGTCTCAGAAAAACACATCTAATCCTAAAGTATTCTCTCATGTATATTAAGGTTGATCTAGGTATTTGAAGAAGTTTGTAACTAGCACTATTGATCTATCTCCACTCAGAGTTAAATTTGAAAAA
>ML792051.1:7712-24940 GCA_009831015.1 Picea engelmannii
CAAAAAACCTAGCAAAACTTGTCTGACTGAGTTGAAACTTGGTCCATGGGTTTAGGGGGTCTCATTATCTTTCTTTTGAGTACAAATAGCCCTATCAAAGATCTCGGGATCTAAATTTTACATTAAATACCCAGAATTAATTAATTAATTAATTCGGAACCTTAAAAAAAACCTAGCTAGACTTGACGGAATTCCGCGAAATTTCGCGTGCTATCTTACATGGTCATTTACAACATTCCTAAACACTGGCTACCTAGGAATGACTTCATTAGAATGTCTTTCACCACTTTGGAGGATTTATTGTGTGGTAGTGAAAAACTCAAGGGAGATTAACCCGGTTGGTTAAGCCACATTAACCTCCTGAGGATAAAAAACACTCAGTGAAAGGAACTCTCCTAATGAAGAAACCCGAAGGCAACTGACCTAACATGATCCATGTAGACCTATTACACTATAAACTCGCGCAGGGGTGCGGTAATCCCGCTTACAAAATTTTGTGTTGGAGGCATAAATTGCCTAGTAGAACCAAACTGTCTTCGACATACTAGCATCTGATGATGTATATCTTCATGGTACATGGAGTTGACCCCCTAGTTGAAGAGGGGGTCAACAATGGGCATTACTACAACTTTTCCCTTTAACAATTAGTTACTCGGTTTAAGGCATGGCATTTCCTATTAAATCTTGAATACTTTCTATTCAATCTACATTCATCTTCCCTGCTTAATTTTAAGAAAGAAATTTTTCTAAACATCTGCTTACAATGAGCACAAATATATAGAGTTCAAAAGGAAATATGCTCGGAATAATATATATTTGTATTTCACGGGAAAAAAGCATGCTTATCCTCTCCCAGAAAAGGCGTGAACTTTGTGCAACCCTCCGCCACTCGACGAAATCCTTCTGGTGTACCATTATTTCTAGACATTGTGCCATCTCACCCAACCTAGACCCCCAAGCAATGTTCTCCCACACCACTTCCCTTTACAACATTCCTGGGCAACCTCCCACCCACATCTGTTCCCCTCCCTCTTCTTCCCACCTTTTCTCGGAGAGAAACATCAGGAGAGCAGCCAATAGAGCAGCAGATGAAGAAGGCCTCCAGGTGGAATTCCTTATGCATAACATTTGTTCCCTTGACTCACATATTGCTGATTTATTCAACCATGTTGTATGTTCAGGTTTCCCCCACTCCTGGACAAGACACATCATCCACCCTATTCACAAATCAAGGAATAGTTCTAATCTGGACAATTACAGGACTATCATGGTGGGACATACATTCTCCAAACTTTATGCCACGGCTCTACATCAGAAGCTCTCTGATGATTTGGAGAGTCGCCATCTCAGAGCTAAAGGACAGGCCGATTTCCGCCAAGATTACTAGACGACCGATCACATTTTCACACTCAAAGCCATTATTGAGGAGGCACGTCATCGCTCTTCAAGGGTTTACTGTTGCTTTGTAGACTTCCAAAAAGCATTTGACACAGTGCCATGGAAGGCTTTATTCCATAGACTTCGTGACCTCAACATATCTAAGACCTTCCTAGCAGCCATCATGAGATTGTATGAGTTAGTTTTGCGACGTCTCAGGTTGGGTCACGACCTCTCCAATTTCATTTATAGTACCATTGGGGTAAAACAAGGATGCCCCCTCTCGCCGACTCTTTTGGAAATCTTCATTGATGAGCTCGAGTCTTTCCTCCACGACAACATCCAAGATGGCGATGGATGTCTCCTTCATCTGGTGTTTATCTCCATACTCCTTTTCGTTGATGACCCTATTTTGTTGGCCTCTACTCCTGAGGACATACAGAGGCAGATTGATGCCCTTTCTAGTTTTTTTGACCTCCGATAGTTGACAGTCAACTTCGGTAAAACCAAGATCATGATCTGCAATGCATCAAAACACACTCTCACAGACTTGCATTTCTACATCAGGGGAGGAAGAGATTGAGATCAACACTGCTTACACCTACCTGGGGGTCCACTTCACAAGTCCTCCTTTTGGTATGGGGCAAGCCCTCCAACCCCGACTCAACAAAGGATATGGATCCCTAGCCCTCATCGAGATACAGTGTTTCCAAGGTTAGTTTTAGGACATATTGTCCAAACTCTACTCATGGAAGCGATTATCAGACCCACGGTACTCTATGGCTCGGAGATCTGGGGAGTGAGTTTGATACAGACAGGTTGGGATCGGTTGGAGAGAGTCCAGACCTTGCTTCTCAAGCACATCATCAGATGCAAATGTACAGTTCCACGGTCCATTATACAGGCAGAGTTTGGTGTCCACCCTTTCTGCCTCGAGGTTATCTTTCGCTTGATCTCCTTCATTCATAGAGGCAGATCTTTCAGGTACTCTGCGGCTAGGAGAGAGTGGTACCCTACCTTACACTTTGCTCCTCAGAGGCCCTCGCCTTAGATCAGTCCATAGGTCGTGCACAAGGTTGGTTTTCAGAGGTATCTCGACTTCTCCAAACGATGACCATCTCCCCAGAGCACTTTCCCCCCTTCAGTTACTCTTTAGATGCATCGGCCCATCTCTTGTCGACCAGACAGATTGTGAATCGAGAAATCAGAGAGGACATATACAGATTATATATTTAGCTTACCTAGACCTCACCCCCGATGAGCTTGGGCCCCAAGATGTCATTCTACTTAGAGCACTTCCTGGAGCTACAGGACAGTATCATTGTCTGCCCCCAATACACGTACAAGCATTTATTGCATTCACTCGGGATCCCTCTGGGATAGCTCCGTGTTGGCTCTCATCGACTATGAGTGGAAACTGATCACCATATCCCACGCTTTGATAGGATCTGCCAAATGTGTCATCTACATGGGCCAGAGACAGAGAGGCACCTCATTTTTTCGGTGCCCCATATACTATGAGATCTGAGGACGTTACTACTGCCTCTACAGGAACTCAAGGGACTCCCTCTCTACTTTCTTCTGATATCAAGATCAGAGGTGCCTAGCTAATTTCATCAAGGATATTCTCAGTCACAGATCCCATCTCTTGCATGTCACCCCCCACCCATGATAAACCCGAAGGATAACTTCATACTTCCATGCCTTTCCACCAGATCGGAGCAACAAACGACAGTCCAAGTTCCAGAGTACTTTAGAAGATTGGTGAGACCTCGAGCCCATTCTCCCCCCTAGGAGATTGATCGATATGTTTGAGACCAGTTCGAAGGTGCAGGACCATACACCCAGCCACGCATCCTCATAGTGAGAGAGAGTCCAGCTCCAGACGAGTCCAAAACAGGGCACCTCTCACTCATAGGATCGCCACCCCAACCCCAACGGAGCAGTGAGAGATCTATTCAAAGCTTTTCACCTTCGACCTCGGATGGTAGGAAAACTGAGCTTCCTCGCTCCTACATCCCCCCAGGGTCATACAGTCGAATCCCCCTATGGTACTCGAGGACTCTGACAATCAACCATCGCGACCGTCGTCACCCCCTCGCCATCGATCATCATTTCCAGGAGACAATGACCTCACTGGTCACTGGCCTCACCTTCTGATATTTCTCTCTCGGCTAGTATTGAATTGTCCAACTACCATGGACACTCTCACTTTTATCACCGCACTTATGATACCACTATATATACCTTTTCCTTGTTTTAACTAGACCTAGGGCTTAACCTTGTCGGATATTTCACTACTTTAGGTTTCTTTCTTTATGCTACTCTCAACATTATCAAGGAGATGTGTTTGCACTCCCACATTGTACCCATACTTCATGTAATCTTCAATCCCATTGACCTACTTTTGTGGTCATTCATTGGACATTAATAAACTATCTAATCTTATCTACTTCTGCCTCTATCTCTGCCTCTGATTCTCAACAATATTTCCTCCCTTTCTAGGCTTTACCTTTTTTGCTCACCCTTTCTCAAGTATTTCATTTTTGCTATTACAATTTCATTTGTATCTTTTCATATTTTACCATTTAGAAGTGATCTTGACAATCCCATATACCAATATTAATTGGATGTATTTTCTAGTCCCATTGGCTTACTTTTTGACATTTGTAAACATAATTAAATTATTTTATCGTATCTCAAAAATAAAACCCTAAAAGTTGGACAACACAGCAATAGGAGGGACCCCAGTTGTGCACTAAATTATACTACATGTCAGTCAAAAAATGCCAAGGGAAACAAGATAGAGTTTTAAATAATCCCTCATTCCTCCAATTGGTTGATGTTCATCTTTTTGAGTCATCACTACGCCATTTCTAAAATTTGAAGAGGTGGTTACAAAATTAATAAATGTTTGTAGGCCATAGTCTTTGAACACTCATAATTCAATGAGCTTCAGAAGTACATCATATGATATACTAATTTTGGGCGTGGCTCTAAACTTTGCCATGGTTATATTTCAAATCTAGCATCTTTGTAGCAAGAAACAAGCTACAACACTCCATATTCTACCCACAGAAGCATATATTTGGCTAGAATTGGTCTCCTAGAAGGTAAAGACTCAAGAGTCACAACCTGATTACAAAGGACAAAAACCCGCATCAAGTTAGCATCTAGGCAATTAAACACATTTTTCAAATATCTCCATGCAATAAATAGGAGTTGAGTGACATGTTCCTAGCAAGGATGATATGGACGTATGCTTTTTGGTTTGCACCCTACTTGTTATCCTTCTATTTTATTGCAAGATTATGATGGATGTGTATGGGAGGTAATTTCAAATTACATTGTGTTATCTATCTATAAGCCATAGTGAAAATACTCTAAAGTGACACATTAAGTGGAGAATGTTGTGTCAAATTACAATTCATAGTGGATCATGTGTAACAAACAAAGCTGTTTGATAATGATAAAAATATCTAATCCAAATAGGAAAGGGTAAGAAAATCCATAGATGATAAATAAAATATATATTGTATTTGACTAACATAAGTGATGATTTACAAGAACCCGTGACAGTATAAATACCCATTGACTGGTTATGACACTCGAGTTTATTTAGTATAGTATTATTATTATTATTATTATTATTATTATTATATTTATGTACATCACATGTCCTTCCCCTTAAAAGATGATTTGTCCTCAAAGCATAGCTAGGAGAAGGGTTAATCTTTGTTCCAACTTCAACTTCCTGTTAATTTTCTTTAACCCGACACCCAGTAATCAATTCCAAATAGATTACGTCTATTGAATAAATGCACCACTGAGTTATTAATGAAACATTACGATGGAAGCATAAATAATGAAACCATGAACATTGCACACGAGATTTTTGGGTAAATATCCTTGGAAAAACCCCGAAGGGAAAACCAGTTATGGGTTCATTTTATTAGATTAAAATTGGGTTCCCATCCTGGGATAATGGCCCATCTGAGGAATATACAAAACAAAAAATAGCCAAGCTCTATAAACCTCAAGATCAGTCCTTCAATTTTGTTGGTTGGTTGCTATCTCCCTTGTTGCCCCTTTGCTCCTTTCCTCGGCCCCTGCCCCTGCACACTTGGATGGAAGTTCTTCTCCACCCAATCAATGAGATCTCACTCACTCATTTTGTGTGTGACACAAGTACATGAGAAAAAGTCCTTCTTTGCTCCAATGCACTCTCTCTGTGTCTCATCCTCTCTCTTAGGTTGCCTTTTAAAACCTTGATTTTACCCTAAATCCAAAACCCTCGGTCTCTAAAGTGATCAAGGGATGAGATTAAATCTCACCTTCACTTTAGATCTAATGGCTAGGATTTAATTAACTCACTTAAGTTAATAATGCCAAAAACCTAGGCATTTAACTTAATTAAACTCCATTAATCATAAAAGGGATTTCACTTTAATAATCACTTTATTAAAGTGAAACTCCTAAGTCCTGAGAGGTATTAGTGACAACTTCCACATGCTAGACACCAAGTCATTATGGAAGTACCTGTCCAATGCTACCAAAAATATTAACACTCCCTCTTAGCGAGGAAGGTACTTCCACCACCCAAAGGTGGCTCTATCTTCGTTATCATATCCATTATCGTGGTTGCTCTCCAACCCACCTGATTGGATGCTCCCTCTAAATAGAAAGCTATCCATGCCATCTCGTTCAGACCCTTCTCTAAAGACTTGTTGCCTTTGAACATGCTCATGAGCATCCTGTATAGCCATCTTGTACCATGACTCCTTGACAGACTTGGAAGGTTGCTCCTTCCCACCTGAACCTAAAGGTTGACTCCCTCTGAGTTGCTCAACCTTTAGAGCTACCTACTCCTTGTTCTTTGTCATTTTACTGCTTGACATTGCTCAACAAGCCACTCAAAAAAAAATCCCCTACCCAAGACCTGTTGCCCAGACTCGCTACCCGCTACCCAAAGCTACTTGGGGCTGCCCGCAGCTTTCTACTGCTACCCAGGACTTCTTGTAGTCTGCCCGATTGCTTCCCGACATTTTTCCTCACTGCCCAACGGCTTCTCTAGGTTGCCCGATGTCCTACAGACCTTGCCCGAGCTTTTTGAGTTGCCTCTTCGGCTATTGTGCTAGGTCAACGACCCTTTTCTTTTCTAGTGTCGCTTTCCCAGGGACCAGTCACCTAGCGTCGCCTCTATCGATTGTTGTGTTGGCGGATGCTACAGGGGCTCATCCTACAACTAGCGGCAACCTAACCTCAACCGGCGGCATTTTTTTGCCTCTGTCGGCTCGCTTTGACCCCCTTGACAGCCCTTTGTTGCACCCATGCAGCTCGCTCAACACTTTCTCAACTGGCTGCAACCCCCAACCAGTAGCATCACTTCCAACGTTGTTACCTCTATCAACGATTGTTGACTTTGTTGGTCGTTGTCGACCTGCTATCCACACCCTCAGTCGTCTACACTCCTACGTCATTCGTTGCCTTCTTCCGCTACAACCCACCGGCCTGTCTAGCTCACTTCTTCTTCTTCTTCTTCTTCTTCTTCTTCTTCTATGCATGTTCCATACCCCCCCGGAGGGGATTGTATAAAATGATCTAGCATGAGGTCTCTTGTATGTAAAAGACTCAACTCCCTAAGACTCGATTATTAGTGCATACTCTAGAGTGCTTTTTTTCACTTGGTCCATTATACCTCGCTTCAATGACTTATAATGTTCTAAGTTTTTTCACTCATTTCGTCCAAAGCTAGAGTGTGTCCTAATGGCTTTACCTTAATGTATTATGTCTGAGTCTAGTGTCAAATGTATATTACCACGATAGTCATTAGTCCAGAGTCTTATCTGTAGAAATTCAAGGTACTATGAGGCTGCCAAAACAAGTATGTCCTTGACCTGAAATTTGGCTCTAAGTTTCAATCTCCAAGACTGTCATTTGTTGTTGTTTTAGGACAACAAATAGTCAAGTAAATTTTTGCTCATAATTTTTATGGTTAAATGCTCTTTTGAGGTGCCCTTGCAAGTGTTTTCATACTGCAATGTTAGCACATGCAATATACTCAAAACAAATAACACTCCTCTTGATCTTTACAACTCTAACAAGTTGATATATACTCTAAGCATGCATGAAATGAACACAAGTATTTTAGGTCAACATAACCTTGGATAAAAACCCCCTAGGGAAAACCAGTTTGGAATGAAAGTATATATAATGATGATCTTAAGTAGTGAATACAACAAGTAAGCTAATATAATGGAACCCGATATAATAGCAACTCCTCATGAGAAGCATTGGAGTTCCAAGAAGAGAAATGTGCCCAAGCTTAGTGCGCCCTCTTCCCTTGTTGCTCTATCCACTAAAGTGATGCGCCCTCCTTCCTCCTTGATCCAATGAAGAATATCTTCCACACAAATGTGCTCTTGTGTGTCTCCTCCAACATGAGCCAAACAGATCTGAGATAGCACAAGTCCTTCTATTACCTGCTAGTGGTGTGCCCTCCTCCACAAATGCGCCCTACTCCAAGCAATAACCAATATCAACAAATAATGAGGACCTAAGCCTCCATGAACCCTCCATGAAATATGGCGCCCAAGCTTTCCTCTCACAATGCTTCCATTCTCATCCTCTTGTCCTTCTCCAAACTCTCTTGGTAAACATACAAGTGAATGAGCCTCAAAATGCCCTATGTGCCCTTCTTAAGGAATCATAAGGAAACCTAAAAGATGAATGGCTAGGATCACTCCAAGTCATCTCTAATCCATGGTTGAGAACTCTCAAAAAGAATCTCAACTCAAAACCCACTTTGGGTTAAGTTTTCATAGTTCACTTTATGTCCCCCAAGTCACCCACAAAGTGAATTAATAGTCACTTTTCACTCAAGTGACAAATTTCACCCTTTTGAATTAGGAAAATGTCAAAGTGAAATTCGACATAAAGTATAAGGCACAATGGGTCAAATATTTCCCTCTTGTAGTTAGAGACCTACAACCACAAGGGGACCACTGGAACTAAGACTTTAGCACAAACAATAAGGAATCTTCAAGTGACCCTTGAAGGAATTAACAGAAGTGATTAAAGTCGTGGAAGGAATTAACAGAAGTGATTAAAATTCCCTCTCAAAAGGAAACGTTGCTAAGAGCCATTGAGGCTCCCAAAGAGAAAAGTGTTGAAAAACACAAGGAAATAAATGAAGATGCCCCCGTCATCTTGCAAGGTAAGGACCAAATTAGGTGGAACGGAAATCATCAAACCTTCTTCATCTCTTTGTTGGTTAATAATCTTCTTCTCCACAACTGCATGTTGGATTCAGGGGCTTCATCTAATGTCATGACTCAGAAAGTCATGGAGCAATTAAATTTAAGGATCTCGAGACCCTATCATAAAGTTTGTGCCATGGATTCAAGAGAGATCAAGTTCCATGGGCTAATAAAAGGTCTTCAAGTACATTTAGCAGTATCCCTGGATATTACAGTGTTGATGGATGTTGTTGTCACCAATGTACCAGATGCATGGGGTATGTTTCCTTTTGCATGCAAGATCTAGATTCGTATTTTAAAGCTTAATTTTAAATAGATCCATTTTTGCATGCATGCATAGTTAGCTATATATTACGCTTTCAATTTTTTTATCATTTAAGTAAGATCTAGCTTAAAAAATTGTCTTTTAGTAAATATTTCAAAGTTAGATCTGCATACTAAAAGATAGATTTCATTTAAAGGCTTCAATTCCTATATTTTGGCAATCTTAGTGCTCTCTGTTCACTGTCCAAACAGCGAACAAAAGCCACTAAGAAAGTTAGTTTATTGCTGATTTTTTTAGTCATTTTACTAACCTTTTATCTGACCTTCACGTGGGAAAATTTTTGCATGGAGCTAACAACCTTTTGCAGGTTGTTTTAAAGTGACTTGGGCAACTTTCTAAGGAAACTTGCTTACTGTTTTTCTACATTTCACGAAGAGCTAGAAGGATACTTTGTCCGATTTTCGCAGAGACAGAGCTTCCAGGACCCCCCAAGGCACCTAATCTTCTTTCTCTTCACTCCATTCCATTATTTGTAAGTTTGACTAGCTCTTGAGTTATAAAAGACCAGCAAACACTTCATTTCTCTATTGTAAACTTCAAGGAGTTAGTGGGATAACCCACTAGCCCTCTCATCCCCCCTACCCCGGGGGATTGTGTCATTTTTATCTCTTTTGCTTTTGTCTCATTTTTTCTAACTTAACAGGATAAAATTAAGCTAAAATAAACCAAGACAACAAAGCAAAACATTTACTTTCCACTTTTAGATTAATTGCTTAGTTTTCATTTCTTAGTTATTTTCAAGTTAAGTTTTCCTCTTTCGCAAAGTAATGAACCTTCCCCATCAGAATCTCTTTGCCCCGCGAGTCTAACTCAATCTCGAAAAATCAGAACTGATTCTAAATAGTGCGAAGTAGTCTAATTAGGCAACTTTTCACTATTTTTACTCAATACAAGGATCTATACTTGTTGATTACATGTGAGTTTAGGGGGCTGCTCATTGAGATTCGTTCTCGCACTGTTGGAAGTCCATGTAGTTTCGCTACTACCCACTTGAGTAACAATAGTTAAAAAGTGACAAATGATAGATTAGCTTTTCTATTTCTGCTCAAGCTTACAATTCTTGCAATTGTGAGTGAATTAGTACATATATATCCATGTCATTAAAATATACAAAGAGAAATTCAAAACCTTTTCATTGCAACAATACACTTTTGGCACTGGTCTCTAAAATATTATCCTTTGTTTTTTATCATTTGTCTATTATCATTCGCAATTGCAATCTTTTACTATGTCATCATATGCTGCTAGATTAGAATCATTTGCTTTTGTTTCATTATTTAACTCCTAGAACTCTTGTACTTAACTTACTCAGCCTTCGTTTATTTTATTAGGGACTACCCCCTTGGCTTCGCTAGGAGTTGGCCTAGATGGAAGAGTCTAGTGTTTCGTGACAGTGACTTGCGAACTTGCACGCTCTTGCGATTGCACTTCGATTTTGCGGGATAACCGGACTTCTGGATAACCGTTGATCTGTGGACAAGCGTCCCTCTACTACCAACGACCCAGATTAACTTCGGGCTCTGAGACATTGGAGAATTCGCCTCCTTTACGACGAACACACAAAATTCGTCTAACTCGCGAAGTCCGAAGGACTCGAGGGGTTAACACCCGCGCTTCTTCTCCAAATCCAACAGTAGTGAAAGACTTTGGCTCCTTCCGAACAAATCTTGTCTTCTCATCCTCCAAACAAAGGAATCCTCCCTTTCGAGACCTAAATCTCGCTATCTTTCTTGAGCTTCAAATTTAGAAAAATCTCTCACGCACTCCTTGCGCTCACTCACCTTGAGATCCTTTCAACGCTTCACTAAGTGTTGGCCCTGTGCACGCTTTGCACGGGTCTCTCCTTCGAGTTTTTGTATTCAACCGAGTATATGTGTAATCCTTGCACCAGGGTTCTAGAAGAGAAACAATTTGAAACTTATTGAATGTCAAAGGTTTATTCCTTCAACCATGATATAGACACACAGGCATATAACTCCGAAAATAGATAACATAACATTACCCAATTAACTCATAGATAAGCAAACTCAGACATTCAAAACATGCATTTCAATCCAAGTGCACAAGGTAAACGAAATACTTATCTATTACAGTCGATCACCAATCAACTGACTGTGGGTGTTAGCCTCTCCACCCAACCGTAAGCTCAGAGGCATTCATTCTTAGCACTCTGGCCACCCCTGTGCCAAGCCAAGATATCACTAAAGAATTTTTCACAATTTCTCAGAGACTCTTTCTCTATCGCAGCCTCTACGAGGTTTATCAAATGCTCCCTCAACATCTAGCTCGCGATCTTCTGCTCAGGTCATGTTTTCTGCAAATTCTCAGAGATCCTTTCTCTTGTTCTCTCCAGTAACCAGAACAACTTATCAAGCTTCTAGATCTTCTTCTTAGCTAGAGAGCCTCACGCGCTCTTCCTCTTTTCTTCTGCATATCCCGCTCGCGCATTCCCCTCAGTGTGTCTCTTTCTTGTCTCCTTCGCGTGTATTCTTGCATGCCTTTCTCCTCCTCAGGAAGGTTCTAGACCTGTCATGTTCCTTCTGTCAGAAGAAAACTCGGCTCAGTCTGGGCCTACAAGAAAACTGCACCCTGTGGTACTTTGGGCTGGCAGGCTTCTGTCTCCTCAGCCAGACCCTCCATGCTTCCATTCATGGGGGTAGTTTATTGTTCAACCACCGGTCCTTCTTTCATTAATTGATTCTTCCTTGGAATCCGGACGAGGCTTATTATTTCAACAAAGAGATTTTGGGTAATTTTGACATAATGAACCCTCTCTACGGTTTCCTCACTCTTTCCTCTAGTGATATCATGGCAAGTACTTCGAGGCTTCACCCCCAAAGTCAGTTATTGGCAATCTAAACAAAAATATATTTACATTGTTCCCATGTCATAGCATGGGAATCATAATTAATGATTAATTACAAGTTGGGGGAAACAGGGGTATTACAATCCCCTCCCCCTTAAAAGGAACACCGTCTTCGGTGTTCTTTCTCAGTAACACTCGTCATGCCTTTGTCATTCAGTTGTTTCATAAATCTTGATCCTCTTTCATGGTCAGGTCCTTTCCAGACTCTTGGCCTTCATCACCTGCCTTCAATAATCTTGGACAACAAGCATATTAATCATGATTTCATGCGGAAACATTTTATTGTTGTGCAAAATTCAAGAGGAAAATTTTGAAATCTAGCACAATGCTTATCTGTTCAGTTCGTGGATTCGCATCCACATGGCTGTCTTGTTATCTTGGCTCACTGTTTTTTTCCTGGACATACCCATTGTATGCGTGATCCCAATCAATAGTTTATAAGAATTATCAAACTCTCCTCTTCCTTGCGGTCACTCACCCTCCAGGCCCAGGCTCAGGCATTCCCTTCTCTGTTATACAGTCCCTCATGTGATCCATCTTGCCTTGCCAAGGCTTTCTCGCACAAGAAGAGTTCTAAAGACTTCATTGAGCCTTACAGTCGAGGCGTCCCTCAGACTTGCTCTACCGAGGCGTCCCTCCGGCTTGTGTTGCCACAACACAACATATTATAGGGCGATCATGGCTTACCACAGGGCTCTCCTATCTCAACAGTAGTCTTTTTCATGCTTTCCAACTTGACAGCCTTCACCTGTCCTCCCTAGACAGATCTTTTTGTTTCACATGTATCACATGTATACAGAAATCATGAGATATTATCATCAATTTCAAATTCATAAACTTTTTTTCTTGCAAATCTGTCACCCACAGATTTTCGAATTCCACATTTATTTTCAGATATGTTCTACACAGGGACCAGATTCACACATATGGGACTTTCCTTCTCATAGTAGTTTTGCTCAGCAGGCAATTTGTCTTCCTTATGGGCTTACAACACTGCCATATCCAAGACCCTTTTCTTCCGGCCATTTCATTATTCCTCGGCCAAACAAATTGTTAGTTTTCATGCACTTTTTATTTTCAAAACTATACATACTAACAGTCCAAGTCATTTTCATCTATTCAAGGATAGAAAACAAAAGGAAATATCATTATTTTAATATTTACGTATGCATCCTTTCAACATACTAAATTTTACAAATACAATTAAAATATCAAATGACCTTAATCAATGTGCCAACATTCATGACCACATTCACACCCAATGCACCCTTGCATTTATTTCAAGTTTGCCACACTTTATGACAAGCACGTTTCCATGGTGTGTTGGAGCCTAACCAACCTCTTCACCATATGGCTTATTCATTCTCGTTCATTATTGCAGCAGGACTATGCTTCCTGCTACATGATGATCACGATCCCAAATCAGTACATATGAAACTAAAAGTTTCCCTTGAATGCACCCAAGCATTCTTCCTTCAATAGTAACCAGGGTGCCAACACTCATGGCCACCCAAATTTTCCTGAATCATACCCTACTTGGGTTTCAATAGGATACAACGGCCACTCAAAATTTATTTGCATATCTTTAAGACAATTTAATCTTTTCAGAAGGGTTTCCTACCAAATTCCTTCATACCTTATGCCACATAGGTTTGAACATTTTTATACCTGCTCTGGCTGCTAGCACCCTCTCTGATATTACCCCATCAGTGGTGCTTTATGGGGACTTTTAAAGTCCCTTCAACAATCTTTTGGCGACATCCTTCTCATAGTCGTCCTCTGATTGAGGTTGTCCATCATTGGCAATTGTCTTTCTCAACAGCTCCAATTTCTTTCTACACATGACATACACCACAAATATATTAGTCGTCATGTAGATAAAAATGCTTATATCATAGCCTTCAAATCAATAAACCATTTTTCAGATATGTCCTAGCATATCTTTATGCACTTCATCGCATTGTCTTTAATGTTTCCATGAGTGAAACAAAAACAATTCTCAATTGTTTCTACTGTCATACAATCATCATCACTATGATGTCAAAACATTTACTTTTATTAGTAAATCAATCTCTAGTACCAAAGAAATACAATAACCAATAAGGAAGGGATCAAGGAACTCTTCCCTCGTCCAACTCCTTCTACACAGTCCTGGACTTTCAGTCCAACTGAGTTATTTTCCAAGGCTTCACTTCCTTTACTTATCACGGCTTAACCAAGCCCCTTCATTTAAATATGTTTATTTATTCATTCTCCCTTTTTCCAGTTGTACTTGCTCCCACAGCTGCTCTTTTAAGACCTACAACTTTGTAAGCAATTCAAAAAAATTTAAGTGGGAAAAGTATTCCTCCTTTTCCCTTCTTTGCTTTTGCAAATTACTCCCTGTTGGGATCTTCCTGCTTTTTTCCTTGAGCTTCCTTGGTTAGGCTCATCCTAACCTTTTGGATACATCGGCATGCTTTAATAGCAAACTTTTTGTTCATAATGAATCATGAACCTGTGCATTTTGCACATTACCATTCAATTATCAGAAGGGTCAACATTCATTTGTTAGTCTTCCATTCATGCATGATGTTTTAAAATGTAATACAGGATTCTTATATATATAGGCTTGTAGCCCACTACTCAATTCTCAGCAATCATTAAGATTGTGACTATGTTCTCCCGATAGAGTCTTCACACAGTTCCTCCACAGGGAACTCCTTCAGCATGCAACTTCCTTATTGCATATCCTTCACTATCTCTGATAGCCTCAACCTTGAGTTAGCTTCAGTTGTTTACCAAATATTCCATAAGGAATATAAACATGCATCTTTGTTATGCATCCAGATTATTTATCCACACATATTCCTTATTTTTTTAACTTACATCCATAATGCATTTAATCACATGCATAATCATAAGCCTATGTGTATCTACCATAGGTATATTTTGCAACTCACATACATCTTTTCATTAAAATCATTTAACTCATGATTGTTCGCAAACATTCGCATGCGATCCTCAAAGGCATAATCATTTTGCCTCTTATCATGACAACAGAGCATCCTTGCTCATTTACTCTTTCGTCTATTTATACTAGCCTTTCCTAAGGGAATGGAACACATTCCCCTTAAGCTATTATTCAAAACAAAACTTTCATGACTCTTCAAAATAGAGTCGGCCATGCATCCATGGTATTTATTCAATCTGGGCAAGTGCAATTCTTGCCTTACATTTCACTCATATGTCATACATGTGTATCATTTGCACGTTTAACATCATTCATTCATATCTATTCGGTCTTAATATCAGTCCTTATATCAAGCAACCTTACGATGCATTAAATCCATGCACTCAGGCATAAATAAACACAGCTAAACATTCATCATGCAAGCTCACTGCTTGCACCTTTTCCATGTCACTCATACACATGGACATATCAAACTTTCAGATCCTCCTCCCAAGAATCTTCCAATCATTCTTATGATAAGTCTCATAGAGATACTCATCACTGAGTTGCTCTCTCTGTTGAGAGCTTGCAATCATTCACATAATATCCACATGGAAGTTTAATCAAGCATAGTTATAACTATGTTCCCCCTTCTGCACGACATCAACCAGTAAGAAGGAATTTTTGCCTCAACTAGTATAAAGTTATTCAACAACCCAGAAATGCCATCTGGGCAATTCCAGCAATGCCCAAGGCAGCAAGACATATTATCAAGCTTTTAACTAGTCTTGATCAGCGAACCTTTCAATCAAGGGAATCTTTTTCTAGATTCCCTCTCACTAATACTTGAGCATACCAAGCCATACATTATATGGATACCATCCACTTCTGGATGTCATCCTAGCCCATTGGTCATCTAGAAGTGCCCCAACACTTCCTCTACCTCATTCAGGACCAACATTCCATTAATCCTTCTTCCTTATTCTCATAAGGCACTATGTACTCAACATCATCAACCTTTTACTTATGCTACCATAGTCAGATCATCACTAACCATATGATCTATGACATCACCATATTTTACATTCAATGACAGACTATAAGAAGTCTATATGCATGTCATATGCATGCTCTATCTTTACGATATGCATTTCAGCGTATCCTCGTGCACCTAGCATTAAACCCCTCGGCATAGTCCCACATTTGTAAGACTGGCTATCATTTCCCGAAAGAAATGATAGGCTTCTTCTGCCACAGTCTAGCATGATTCAATCTCGTTGGGTAAAATCCCAACTGAATTTTAATCTGCACACTTCTCCTCAAGGAACTTATGCAGATAATTTATGTATGGCAGTAATACTCGCAACAGGCTCATCTTAGCATTGGTAAACTAGTCTTATGATTGTTCCCCGGCCCATCCAAGCATGTCTCTAAATCATGCTCTGCTATATAAGGTAGGGTAGTATGCCCTCTCCCTTAAAGATTTTCTAAGAAAGAAAATTTACTTGACTCTTTCGTGAGCCCAAGCAGGCCAAGTGTTATTGCCATGCTCTGATACCAATTTGTAACACACCCAACCCCTTAATTACCTTTTAGGGAAGGGGCATCAAAATTTCTCTTTCCTCCATTATCTCGAATCCTCTTCTCGAGGTCTCCATCGCCTTTCGCTCGTCAAGAGCTTTCCAACCATTGTCGCCATGCCCAAATCCGAGCTATGGATTGGAAGTTATGCCCTTAGAAAGTTCTTCGAGCTTCATTGGTCCAAGGCCACGTGGCGCTCACGTGGGTCCATCTCAATCACACTATCCCAAGGTTCCCCTAAGTCTCGAAGCTCCCTAGCGCTCATGCATCTCTGGTGTGAATCCATCCATCGTTAACTCCACCAACGAGACTTCGTCCTCGTCTAATGTACAGGGTTACAGGAATTCGACGTTCGGCGTTCGATGCTGAACGCCCCTTTTTCTTTCTACGCGTATATCCTCCGGAACATCGAAGCCCCGAAATTCCACCACGTGGCTCCAGCCTTCGACCCTTTTGACTTGTCCTACTACACCACCCCAAACCTCCAAAGTCTCGAAACTCCGAACTTCCAAGGTCCTGCCACGTTTTGGAGCATAAGTCCTAACACCCGAATTCTCCCAAAGTTCCGAACTCCTGAACTCTCGGGGTCCCATTAACCATTAGGTCATGCAACCACGCACCACGGAATGACACGCAGCAAGTCGGACATGACATGTGGCCCCATCAACGGGTGACACGTGTCATGTTCTAATGGTCACATAGGGGCTCTACGAAAAGAACGAATCAAGGTGACACGTTGAACATGGGTCCACGTCACCCTGGGTGACATTAGCGTGCCACAACACTCCAGACCAACAGCCTTCCAACGCCCCTTAGATCTCACATTCGAGGTGTGTCCACGTAGATCCAGAGATCTACGGCCTCCGTTACTTCGTAACTTGGACGTTC
>ML792051.1:37106-70607 GCA_009831015.1 Picea engelmannii
CTTGGTCACCGCCGGTGGTCACATCGTCGAAGAGTTATAGAGAAGAGCTCAAAGAGACAAGCTCCATTTCGGAGTTTCGGCGATCGCAACATGAAGAGACGAGACTCGTCATCACAGGAGTCCCGAAGTTGCGAAATGCGAAATGCATTTTGATTAGGCCCATGGTCACAGCCAGTGGGCATATGGGATAAACGCAAGACCCTACGGATTTAATCCAACGATGCAGGTGAATTTGAATATGATCGGAGGGTTGTTGTTGCACTTCACAGTTAATTATTCAGTTACGATTCAGTTAGCAGAACCGAATCATGGTTCTTGGACAGTTGGCGTTTCAGTTGCTAAAGCGTTGTTGTTCTAGGGTTTTGAGGTGTAACTGAAGGGGTTGTAGTGTATAAAAGAAACACGCAGTGACTGTGTGTTGTTGGTTGTTCTAACTGAAAAATGAGTTGAACTGTAGAAAAGTAAAATTACAGTATGCGCAGTGTGAAGAAAGCTCAGAGATAAGGAACAGAAGCTGAACAGAGGAGAAAAGGTGAAGAGAGCAGAATGTGCACATATCAAAGAGCGTGAGAAAGAACAGATAGAAAGAGACAGCAAGTCAAGCCAAGTATGAACAGAGCAGAAGAATAGTGTAGCAGAGAAGAATTGCAGAACAGTGAAGAAGTGGTAAGAATTGATTTATCTGTGTTGTTGGTTATTCAATCATTTATTTGTAATAAGGGTGGTAAGGAGGTGCTAGGGAGGATTGTTGTCCTCAGAGGTTCAAGTGGGTGCTTGAACACAGGGAGTTGTAGCTTCCATCTGGTTACAGCCAGAAAAACCAGGGTGGTGCAAGGGAGAACAAGTGTTCTCTGTTATACAGGTTGGAGCCTGTGTAACTGGAAGTTGGTGCTTCCATCCAATTGGTGTTGGAACATTAAGGGAGTTGGTGCTTCCTTCTAGTGGGTGCTAGAGAAACCAGAGAGTTGGTGCTCTCAAACAAGTTGGAGTTTGTAAAACAGAGGTAGTAGCCTCACATTGAGTTGGTGCTCAATTATAGATGATGTACAGAACTTAAAAGACTGCCTATCATTTTCGAAGAAGAAGAGATTTTCTCCCTTTATGGGTTTCCTCGTGAAAATCTGTCTCTGTGTATATCTTATGTGTGAGTGATGCTCATTATTTATGTTGTTCATATATTGTATAATATTGATGGTCACTTGGAGAAAGATTAAAAATGGCTTAATTGACTTAAAATTGTTTAAGCATTGTAACAACTGATTCACCCTCCCCCCCTCTTTGTTGTCTTAGTAATTTCAACAATTTCAACCCATAGGATCGTAACAGGCTAATTATCCTCTTTGGTTGGAATTCCCAACGCTACCTACCAACATGTGCCCTTTTGTTGATCTGCTTGGCTCACAAATTTGGTGAAGTTCTTATCGCAGATAGCCAACGAAAATGTTTATGTAAAAACCAAGAGTTTGTGTAGGGGTGGATTTGAAGCAGAAGATTCCATCCTTCATTTCTATACACACTATTAATGGAGTCAAGCAACAGAAGGTTTGATATCCAAATCTTTTGAATGCTTGCTTTTCCCATTAGGATCAAGATCATAGAGATTGCCCTCTTCATAGACCCAAGTTGGGGGAGGTTGCAAGTGTGGGTGTGGGTGTGGTTCCTTCTTCTCAAAGTTTAGGGACAACTAGCACCTCTATTTCTTCAAGTCAAGGAGGGATAGTGGCCCCTCTGTGGTTGTTGGTACATGAGTAGTTGCTTCTGCTTCTAGTGGTATGGGATCAAGAGAAAGAGGTTCTACTTCTGGTGGTTCAAGTGGCTTTATAACAGGTGGTTCAAGTATGGTTTCAATGTGGGATTCTGATGGATTGATGATGCAACCTAGGGTTACTAGTTCTTCCTTTGAAGTAGGGTAGCCTCGAGCTAAACAAAACCTTGACCCTGTAGTCAAGGGTGGTTCGATTTGCTTGAGGTCCAATAGCATGGAGATTGAACCAAGATGGCATCTTAAGTCTAACAAGCAGAAGGAGGTATCCTCCACCGCTCGTGTGGACAAGTGGGTCATTTGAGCCCTAAATTGTAGATAAGTCCTAAAGGATGCAACGATTCACTCGCTTAATCTCCATATGCCTAGATTGGATGGATTTGAGAGGGATAATTGGTTCAGTAGTTTAGGTCTTCATCTTCCTTTGGAATGAAGCTCTCTTTGTTATCCTAAAATGTGAAGGGGATGACAATTCCCATCCACAAGCGAATTGTCAGTGGGGTTTTGCAGCATCTATGAGCAAGATGTAGTTTTCCTGCAGGAAGTTAAGTCAACTATATTTGAGCTTCAGAACAAGATGAATTATTGTTGGAAAAGTCCTTTTTGGCCTTTTAATCATTGTTAGGGGAGTGTAGGGGTGGTGGTTGCCCTTTCATCCTATTTCTAGAACTTTGAGGTCGCTTTTGGTTCGAATCCTGAGAGCTGGTGTGTCCAAGTCACACTCTTGATTCAAGATTGGGTGATAGGCTTTTCTGTCGCTTACACTCCTAATCTAAGCTCAAAGTGTGGTAGACTCTAGGATTGGATGGCAACTTCTCTTCAAGCTATGGAGTGGATTGTTGGATAGGGTTTTAACATGGTAGAATGGGAAGGTGACCAATGTGGCGGTATAGGTTCGATGGTTAGTGGTTTGGAGAAGGAGGCTTGGTGTCATTGTAAGGACACTCTTCAGATGTTTGACCCCAAATGGGATGGATTATGGAAGTTGCTTCACATGGACCAACTAAAGGTAGGGGCATGACAGGGTTTAGGCTTGATCAAATCAATTTTATAGTCCCCTGAGAGGATATGTCCTTTCCAAGCAAGCTTCGCCCCATGGATATGATGATGGGTGTGACATGTTCAAATCACCTTTTGATTCAGACTATGATATATTTGGGTCACTCAATTGATTCACCTCCCTCATCACTATTGAATTTGAACGTGTCCCATTAGGATTGAAATGATTTCAACGCTCTAGTTTAGAGAGTTTGGAACCTCTCCCCTAAGCTAGTGGGTTCTCAAGGGTGGATCCTTGGGTGGGAGGTTGTGGTTTGTCGCTAGATGATACCTTTTAGCAGTAAAAGGAGTTGTGGGCAACACAAGTTAGGCTGGAGGAGATTCACATATTTCTTGAAGAGGATCTCCATAATGTGATTCTTCATGAAGAGGTTGCGAAGTTGGAGACGGTTGTTCACAAAGGCGAGGACTATATTGTCAGGCGTACATAGCTTCATTCTCATTTACAGAGAATTCAGGAGGCGCATGAAGGCTCCAAATTCTATTTTGACTTCATCAAGAGGAAGGTGGCCACTGACAAGGCACTTGGACTGCATAGGGTAGATGGGTCTCTTGCAAAGGACCCTACTGAGGTCAAAAGTATGTTTATTTCTCATTTTCAAAATATTTTTCCTCCTTACGCTCTAATGGATGGGATGGTGTCTGCTAGAGATGCTTGCTATAAGGTTGTCTCCCCCCCAAGGTTTACAGTCGTGATAAGGATAGGTTGGACAAAGATTTTTCAAGGGAGGAGCTTTATGCTACTTTGACTTCCATGCAAAATATAAAGTTGCTAGGTATCAGTGACCTTCCTTGTAAGTTCTACAAGGCCATGTGGGACACCACTGGTGATGATTTTTGTTGTTTGGATTCTAAAGTATTCGCCTTGGGTTGACTTTTGGAGTTTCTCAATCAGAGTTTGATCAAATGTATTCCCAAGAACACGGCTATAGATTTTATTAAGGGTTGGCGACCTATCATTTTACTCACAATTGCATATAAAATCATGGCTAAGGCATTGGCATTAAGGATCCTACTCGATTGCATAATATGTGGTGTGTTTAGAGCTGACTGATTTTGTTCAGGGGAGGCTCATTCTTGACATTGATTTCAAGGATTGACAAGGCTTGCGATCGGGTGGACTGGTCTTTCATTTCAAAGATGCTAACTGGTTTGGGTTTTGGACCGTGTTGTGTTGCCATGTTGAACACCCTCTTCAACAATGCTTCAAATTTTGTCTCAGTCAACAATGCCTTGTCCCCATAGATTTTCTTGCATCAATCCATCTGTCAAGGATATCCTCTTGCTTCTTATCTGTATGTATTGATAATCGATGCTCTAAGTTACATGTTAGAAACTCCATGTGTCATGAGCAAGGTTCGAGGCATCATGCTCCTAGATGGTTTAGAGATGGTAAATAACCACTTTGCATATGATACTCTCCTCTCTGTGTGTGTTAAGCAAGGTTCAGTTGATGCGGCCCTACCATGCATGGATACTTTTTCCTCTACCTCAAGTGTTGTGGTCAATTATCACAAGACAGATTTTTGGTTGGTCAGTTGGATTCTCCACCAAACTAGGTACCTGCAACTTGGACATATAATTGACCCAAGGTCATTGTGAGGTATCTGGGTATTCCTTTCAAATGGGTGTGTCCCAATATCTATGTGGGATTGGTGTCTTTAGAGGTTTCAAAGCAAACATAACATTTGGCATCATAAGGACCTCCTCTTTGTTGGGAAGCTAACTATAGTTGGGTGCATTCTTCAATCTTCACATGTCTATTATGTCTCTTGTTGGTTCACTAGTCGGGTCCAATTTCTACAGCTTGAGCATATTTTGCAGTCATACCTATTGGCAAGTAAGGTGGAGAGAGGGGCCTTCCTTTGGTGCCACAAGATGATAACCAAGGACGAGAGGGGCCTCATCCTGATTGATGTTGCCACCCAAGGCAGTATTCTTGTGGCCAAGTGGTTGGTGAGGTGCCTTGAGGGTTCAACGCCTTGGCAAGACTTGTTTCGCATTAGGCGATCTCTGCTCAGCATACAAGTAGAGTTCAAGGAACTTCCATCTTATGTGATATTATCTCCTCACCGAGTTATTTCAAGTATCGGGCTCACTCATCTTCATGAAAATCTAGTCATCTTGGAAAGCTTTTGCAGGCCTAGTCCATTGCCATTGGGAGGGCGGTAAAGCAAGATTGAATTTAACTTGTCATCCCATTTGGAGCTAGAGGGTTTAGGGTTCTTGTTTAGTGCAAATGCCGCGTTATTAGGCTTGCAGATTTAGCAAGAAAGGTATTTTCTTCTAGGGAGATATGTGGGATTTTACCACTCATTCTAAAAGGATTGGCATCCTCTTGCTTGGGAGTATGGTTTCATTGCCCCTAACCGACCTTTGATTATGGAATTGAAAGGTCTTGTCCAGGATTCAGAGTTATTTAAAATGTATATTGGGATGCCTAGGGAACTTTTGAGGGACTGGGCATGGAAGTCTGGTCAATTGCTTCATCAGTATGACTCATCATCTGTATTCAATGCTTCATCAAAGAGATCAGTTATCCCCAGTGCACAATTTGAGGTGGGTCTCCATTGATCCAAAGGATCAATGGGTGTGCAAACTTCACAATGTTTACTACAGCCAGGCATTTGACCTCAGTGTAGGCATCAAATGGTTTTATATCCCTCCAATGGTTGCAGTCTACAAGGACTGCTAACAACAAATTCAAGTGAGGCCTACCATCTTAGAGTCGCCATCGTCTGACTGGGTCGGCTGCATCTAGTCTGGTGTTCATGTGTTGGTGTTCAACTCATATGCTATGGATCTGTGATTATCCTGTGATGACATAGTCTGCAAATTGATGTCTCCAGTGTTGAATTTATCTGTTCTCGCCAGGGTGACTCTCCACTTACCTGTCAATCCTGCTGGAACTTATTAATATTCCCTTCCTTTCTTTTAGGTGTACAGTTGACTCAGTCTGACACGGACTTCTCTCAAGGGAGTAGGGGATGGATTATAGTTCTGATGAAAGTTGGTTGTTCCAGTTGCTGTAATTTGTGCCTAACTATAATCATTAATAGTCTTTAATGTTTTTGCAGCAGAAAGATTTTTCCATATTTCTAATTTTCTTCCATTGTCTTATCCTGTAGCCAGTATAAGTAATTGCAGTTGCACTCCACTGTTTACAATTTTCACGATAAGATCTTCCACGTGTTTTGACTGCTGCAAAAGCCAAGGGTTTTGTGCCACCAACAGGTAATCTCATCCACGGGACAATGAGTTTTGAACTCACCCAGCAAAGCATTGCCCAAGTGTGGCTCTGATACCACTGTTAAGAACAAACTTGTTCTTATAACTATAAAGACATCCAATCCAAATCCAATTGGAAGTAAATCTATAGGATAAATAAAATGTATATTGTATTTGAATAATATGAATGAAGATTTACAGGGGTCGCAAGTGAAGGGGGTCATCCTCAACCCCAAAGGAAGTCAGCAAAAACAAGCCAAAGCTCCGCCTCTTTGGCAAGGAGTAATGGTAATGAAACAACTGGGATTCAAGAAGATCATAGTGGTAGGGGATTCCTTGATATAATTCGCCATATGGTCTATAGATCACTCCCTCAAGAACCACAGCTGAGAAGGATAGTACTCAGAGCTCAAAAACTAGTGGAAGGATTTGAATTTATTGAATTTTTTCATGTATTCAGAGTGCTCAACACATCGGCAGACCCAATGGCTAACAAAGATTGTAACTTGCGATCTGGTAAGACATGGAAAAAGAGGGGAATTAACATTTTGCAACCTTTCTCAATACTTTAATCCAAGCTTAAGTAACTAATGAAACCTCATTTGGAATTGGACAAGTGGCGATGCAAATAATCATGTCTTATTGCATTAGTTATGAGATCGATGGGACGGTTGAAGGCGTGAAGTTTAATGCCCGTCACCTGGAGCTTATCGCTGCCACCCTCCTTTGTTATTCTCCATCGGTCTCAAGGGAGCAAAAAAATCCTCAAGCTCTGTGTAGTCTATGGCCTTTTTCTTGTTGTTTGTAGTATACCCTCACCAGCCCTCTTTTGTCAGTTAAAGGGGACAGTATTCAGCCCCAATTTATGTGTATATTTGCGGGATTACAGGCAACCAATCTTGTTTGCTGAGAACTCAAAGCTTTGGACAATGCCTAATCCACATGGACACCCTAATAGGTGCGCATTATTTGAAAATTTTAGTCTTAGTCGAGTTGTTCGCAGATGTGAAAGGCATTGCGATGACAGTCAAGAATGTTCATCTCTGTTCCTGAGGAGGTGGCAGACTTGGAGGAAGGAATGGGAGCAAAAATACTCCAAGTACATACAAGTAATGCAAAGATAATTGATCAGGGAAAAAGCACAGATAGAGAAGAACAAAGGCAAACTGGTACAACTGGAAATTGGGGAGGAAAGCAACAGGGATAAACTAGAGGAAGCTAAGGAAAAGATTAAAGTGCTACAGGACAGAGTATTGAAATTAGAACTGGAACAAGGACCCGAATTTGAGAAGCTAAGGAACTCTGCATCTCCTGCTATCTCTGTAGGCCCTCTTGAATTGGACCAAATGGTAGCTATGGAAGAGGATACAATGCAGAAAAAATATGAACAAGCAAGGAAGAAAGACCCATCAGTTCTCTTCAGTCCCATTGACCTACGTTTGTGGTCATTTGTTGGACATTGATAAAATTATCTTATCTTATTTATCTCATCCATGGCAGGAAGCAAACAGAATACCCACAGCGGGAATGGACGCAAAAATATTTGAATTTATTGATGTTCATTAAGACAGCTTTTTGCTCAGACAATATGTAAGGCAATATACAAGCCAGTTAGTCAGCAGTAGGGATAGAACTTTGAGAATAGGGCAGACAGGTAGTAGTTTTGTAGAAATTTTGAAGTTTTTTAGGCAGTTTTACTCTTTAAATTTTGTATTAACTAGCTGGATGGTTTGGCTGCGACCCCGCTTTTAAGACAAAAAGTACCCTTTTATGTTAAAAAAATGATGATTTACAAGAACTGCTGTGACACAATATAAATACTCACTCACTGGTCAAAACATTAGGACCCTTGCATTTATTTAATATATTATTATATTACTATGACATTCATGTATATTTATGTACATTACATCATGCTAGCATTGCAGCTAGCGAGCCGAATTGGTGCACCTATTTATTTTTATTAATTTAAATATGATTTGTGTTACCACACCAATGTTATCAGAAATGGAAACCGGACCGGACCGGTCGACCCCAAAAGTGCGAAACCGGACTGGAAAAAAAAACGGTCGACCAAAAACTACATAAAATATTCAAATTTTGAAAAAAACATATATTCATGTGCATCTAGATGAATCCAAACCATTTATACACAAATATGCAAAGTTTCTCATTTATATAGCAAGTAATAGTGCATATAACCAAAATAGCAATGAGTGCAATACATATCTGAAGTTCTGAACAAAAATACATCAATAAAGAGGCTCTAAATGCCCTCTAGAGTCCAAAAATAAGCATAGTATGATACTAGATACTACTAATCATCGGAATCCTCATCGGAATCCTCATCCTCCTCATCCTCAATATGAATAGATCGGGACCCTACATGGGGATTCTGGCTTCCACTTGATTCCCTTGGCCCTAAAGGTATTTGTACCTCTAGTTGTGGAAGTGAGTCCAAGTCCATCCAAGAAAGGTCATCGTTGTCAAATGTTGGTGCTTGACTCTCCACAACCCACTCTGATGAGGGATCAAAGTCATCCAAGACTATGTTCCTTGATTAAGGGGTTCTATTCATCAACTGGTTGCGCCTCAACCTAAGGTTGTACTGAACATAAACCATATCATTCAACCATTTTTGCTCCAAATGGTTCTGCTTCTTGGTGTGTATACGCTCAATAACGCTCCAATTGTGTTCACACCTGGGAGAAATAGAGGGGGAGGGGGTCTTTAAATAGGTTTGAGGAGGCCCCTAGGGCTAGTTGGTAGGCCCCCCTCAACATAAAATTAGTTTTTTTCCTAAAAACATTTAAAATCTGCCCCTTTAAGTGTGTCATACGAGTGTTGTACGAAACCGGCCAAAAACGGTTTTGGCCCACCGGTCTAACCGTTTTCCTCGCACCTAATGAAGAAATTCATGAAGATGAGGAGTAATAAAGTCTGGAGAATGAATTTTGATGGAGCTAAATCTTGATCAAGTCCTAGAGTGGGGATTGTCTTCATGTCCTCTAAAGGAAATAAGAAGTCATTTTCGTATCCGTTGGAGCTTGAGTGTACAAATAATGTAGCCAAGTATGAATCTTTGTACCTTAGCTTAAAGTTAGTCTGGACATGGGTATCAAGTGCTTGCAAGTGATTGGTGATTCAGATCTTATAGTCTTGTAGGTTAAAAGGCAGTTCTTTGTGAAGAATGAATGGCTCAAGAGGTATAGGAATGTGGTATGCGATAGCATAAAGCTTTTCAAGGCATTTGACATCAGAGCGGTGCCTAGACAACAGAATAACAAGGCTGATTTGTTGGCAGTCATAGCATCTACTTTAGAGTAGTGTGATAAGTTTATCTCTAGGGATTATAAGATGGTAGTTGATGGTAGTTGAGGGAAATGAGAAAGCCTTAGGCCTAAATTTCGTTGATATGGTTTCCACAATGATCGAGGAGCTATAGAGAAACGAATGGTACACAGATATCATATATTTTCTCAAGAATTTTTCATGTCCGGATTACATAGTCGGGCACAAAAGATGAGATCTTAGACTACGTGCCACAAAGTATTGCTTCATCCAAGATGGTCTAGGATGGAGGGACCCAGATAGCCTAGTCCTAAGATGTGTAAGCAAGGAAGAATCTAAAAAGCTCATGGAGGACTTCCATTCAAGGTCATGTGGGGGTCACTTTGTTGCTCGTACCACAGCGCATAAGATATTGCAAGAAAGGTATTATTGGCCCACGTTGTTCTTTGACGTGCATGCTTTCATGAAAGTGTGCCAATCATGTCAATTCTTCACTAGGAAGAATCATTTCACTTCCTTGCATTTGCAACCTGTGGTGGCGAAGGCACCTTTTCAGCAATGGGGTTTGGATTTCATCGGGGAATTTAAAGATAACTTCAACAATGGCCATAAATGGATTTTGGCAGCGACCGATTATTTTACTCGATGGGTTGAAGCCATTCCCATGAAAAAAGCAACTAAAAAGGTTGTCATGGATTTTATTCAGAAAAAGATTATCACTAGGTTTTTTGTGCCAGCAAAGATCACGACCAATAATGCTAAAGCATTTAATTCCACTAAGTTGTCCCTATTTTGTTTTAGTTATGGAATTATATTATCCCATTCCTTGTACTATTACCCACAGGGCAATGGATTGGTCGAGTCAAGAAATAAAAATCTTATGACAATCATCAAGAAAGTAGTGGGTGACAACAAGAGAAACTGGAATGGTAAGATAAAGTATGCCTTGTGGGCAGACAGAATCACCAAGAAGCAAGCCACCGGTACGAATACTTTTCAGCTTGTATACAGGTTGGATGTCAAGTTGCCTATCCACTTGAAGATTCCCGTGTATCAGTTGCTGCAGCACTTTACTTCTAACCATAGTGCACTTCAGATACGAATCAATCAACTGACAGAACTTGAGGAAAATCACAGGAGAGCCTTTGATCAATTGATTGAAAGTCAAGAGAAGACCAAGGCGACTTTTGATAAGAGAGCACATGAAAGACTATTTAAGGTCGGAGACTTGGTCCTAATGTGGAATAAACAAAAGGAAAAGCCCGGGATGCATGGAAAGTTTGAAATTTTGTGGCCTGGTCCTTTCAAAATACATGAAAAAATGAGAGTTAATTCTTTCCATCTTGGTCATATGAATGGTGATAAGTTACCCTTGCCCATAAATGAGCAGATATTAAAGCTATACTATCCAAGAGGTGACTAGCCTCTATGCACTATATTAAATAAAAAAACAATTTAAAATTAAAATTAAAAAAAAAATTATAATAATGAATAAATAAGCTCCTAGGAGCAGTGCATTAGATTTTGTTGATTTTTGGCACCTATTGTGATTTCAGTTCCTTGACTATTTTGCAGTCATTTCAATGTTGTTCATCTCATCTGGTTCATTTATGTTATATTTTGATGATATTTTGTTCAGGATCTCTGGTGTGATATAAGTCTTGGGATGACAGCATTACTTCCATTTGTTTTTTGCATGCTGATTGCTAAATCACAATACCTTGGTCACGAGATATGTTTGTTGTGTTTGAGAATTCATGCTTGTAAGGTGCCTAAGTGAACCATGTTTCTTCATTCAAACATAATCTAAAATCAATCATAAGACTATCTACTCGTGATTATGCATATTTTTATTAGGGGACTGTAGTGTGGTTTGAAATTGGCAAATTTTAAGTTAGAAAAGCACTGAAATTCTTAGACCTGATTTTTGCATGCCTGTGAGAGTCCTTGTTAAAGAAAATGGAATTGCTGATAGGACAGATTGTATGACTTCTTTCACCCCCTTTTCGACAGAAATTTCCCCTTGCATGCAAAAAGACACTAACAGCAGAGTAACCAATCTCATTTTGCTTTGGAGTGCCAATAGCGCTTAGTGTCAAAATCTTGTGTAGGGAAGCCCCCATTCAGGTGACTTGTATTTACCTAAGAAGAGTGGAGAAGTAGGAGCCTAGGTGACAGTGGTTTCCCTTTCCGAGTTTTGTTGAGATTTGGGTACCTTGGAAAGTGGTCCCATTGTGTTTGTGAGCTTCTAAACACATGTGGGAAGTACTTTGTACCTTGTACCATGTACTTTATGTCTAATTTCACTTTGACTTAGGAGATTTAAGTCAAAAGTGAAATTTGGTCATTTTAGCCTAAAATGACAATTAAATTATTAATTCACTTTGTGTGTGAATTAAGGGACATAAAATGAAACTATGGAAACTTAAGTAAAGTGGGTTTTGAGTTGAGATTCATTTGAGATGATCTCAACCATTGACTTAGGATGAGATGAGATGATCTCATCCACTCACTTTTTAGGTTTCCTCATGCATCCTTAAGGAGGGCGCAAAAGGCAAAGGAGGCTCATTCATTCCTTGTTATGTTCACTTGAGGAGAAGTAGGAGGAGCAAGAGGATGAGAATGGAAGCATTGGGAGAGGAGAGCTTGGGTGCCTCCTTGCATGGAGGGCTCATGGAGGCTTAGGGCCCAGCTTATTTTGTGGAGATGTTCTTTCTAGGAGGAGGGCGCACTTGAGGAGAAGGGCGCACAGCTAGCAGGGAGGTCTTCCAGTTGTCAGATTGCTCAGAGGACAATTTCAGTGGAGAGGCAGCACACGAGAGCACATTGTCGTGCAAGGGTTTCTCCATCAGAGCTTCAGGGATCAAGGGCACTTCATTTCAGTGGATATAGCTATATTTGAGGAGGGCGCACCATGCTTGGGCACATCTCTCACTCTTGGACTTGTGTTGCAGCTTGAGACAAGTTGTTATTGTATCAGGTTCATTTGTTTCATGTACTTGTTGTATTCCACCTTCTATTTTCCACATATATATACTTCCATTCCAAACTGGTTTTCCCCAAGGGGGTTTTATCCAACGTCATATTGACCAAAAATACCTATGTTCACTTTCATGTATGTTAGAGTTTAGAACAGCATTATTTCAGCTCTAAAAGATCTCTAAGTGTGTTGTATAGCTTATGGTATGCATGGTGACAAAACTACATGCTAGAGCACCCATTTGGTCTATGTAACCGTAACAAATCAGCGAAAAAATTACTGAACAGTTTACTGTCCTAAAACAGCAGCAAACCATTGTTAGACAGTTGAAACTTAGAGCCAACTTGAGGTCAAAGACAGACCTAGTTGGCAGCTTGATAGGACCTGGAAAATCTTCAAGTTTCCCTCAGTTTTTCTCAAGCAAAGACCTTGCTTAACTATCGTGACATATCAAGTGGTAACAATTCCAACAGAGAATAACCTATGCAACATAAGCATGACATATATTAGGCTAATGTGACACCTAGCTAAAAAAGAAAAAGTTGTACTATGAGAAAAAACATATCGATTTTCATACAAGGGACTCCAAGGCACTAAGGTATAGTCTTGTCCTGCTACAACAAGCAATATGATCTCATATGAGATACACCAAGCAAGGCTTTGTCCTATAGTGGTGGATATAATCATATTGCGTTGACTACTGAAGGATGATCCCTATTAGAGGTTTGATATGGCATTGTCCTTAAAGTAGGACCATATGTTATTTAAACATTATCAGAGTTTACCATAACTTGCTTTAAGTGCTTGATTAGAGTTGCATCAATGTTCACTGTCATATTCATGTTGAATTAACCATGTAGACCTATCTAGGCAAACTTTTGGGAATTTGTAATATGTTTTGAAGGCAAGAGCCAAGTCAAAATCACTAAAACAGGTGACAAACTTATTAGGAGCATCTATTAGGATTTAGAAACTCCTAAGCATATGGACTACTCACTGAAAATACCAGGAACATTGTTTGTATTTATAAGACAAAGCCCTAAACTGATTTTAGTTTACAATAAGGCCGCATTTACTGGTCTGCATTAATGCATAGATCTAGGCCATAGCACAGCTTTTGCAATACCTCAAATGTGCTTCTACCACTTTGTCTCGACAGCGTATTGAAAAATAGCCACCCATGATTCGTGAAAGAACCAAAGGGATCCTCATGTGATTAAATGTTGAAAGAGGAAACATCAAAGAGGAATCTCCGTTAGACTGCAATTATTTCCCATTAAAAAATTTCAAACGCATCGAACCTTGAAATCTCATGTAATAAGCCCTGATGCTTACACAGTCTTTCTTGACATGAAACTGAGAAAGTGCACTTTCAACTAGGGCAATAATCAATGCAATTGAAGAAAATTGCTAATGAAAAATATTTCCTTATGCATCTAAATGTAGATGAACTTGGTTTAGCATGCTTTGAAACTTCAATGAATTTTGATTTCAAATCGTCAACATCATCACAGCATGCAGTGCAAAAGCTCAGCAAAGAGAAGTAAAAGACGCATAGAGACATAATAATCTAGCTTGGAAAAATTGCAGACTGAAAAAACGAGTATTAAAGATTTCAGTAGAAAGGATAATCCCAAGATCAAACAGTAAATATTTCTCTACAGAAATTTTGTATGAGAAATCTGCCTATCTACTCATGATTGTGAAATATGACTCACCTCCACTCTATAAACTTTTCAACAGTATGTGCGGAACTTTTACCAAAAAGTTCCAATGTGATTAAGCCCTTTGTAGTATTTAGGATCTGGAATAGCAGAAAATGTCAGACATTGACAGTTCATGTAAGTGCAGGGGAAACATGCATGACGTCTCTTAAAAATGTCCTACAAATAGAAAGATAAATATGGAATGAAAGACAAGCTACCAAACAAACTGCAATGGTATTAAGATTCAAAGTGCTTGCATTACGTATAAGATATTGTCTCAGAGAGTGATGTGGAATAAATGTAAAGTACATATGAATTCATGTTTCAGAACTCGAGAGTTTTTATCCTGCTGAAAACTTTCCACTTTTTTGGAAATAATCAGAAATTGAATTAATGGACATGGATCAACATTTCATCAGAATAAGAATATTAGCCCGTACTCCAATCATGTTTTCCACTAATTGGAAAATAGCCTTCAAAGGGATTTCCATGTTGTACATTTCAATCTATAAAGACCAACAATTCCTCACAACTGGGGAGTTAGCTTCAAATGTGTCCCCAAAGAACATTAACACATACCAATATAGCCTATTAATTTCACATCATTGTAAACAGCAACAGCATGTTGTTTATAATGAGCCAATTGCTTTGCTACAAATTAAGTTTAATAATAATTTAATCATGAAGAACTTATACTAGCATCAACTCAGTGCTTGTGGTTATCCTCCTTTATTCCTTTTAGTATGTTTCTATGAGGCATCTACAAGTACAAAGAACATCTCATATATGGGTTATTTTAATCTCATAAATCGGTTATTCTAAAAGACAGAAATAACAAAGATGTTCCATTGGTGCTAAGTTCAATTACTGTAAAAAGCCTAACCTCAACAGCACCCTGTTAGGTCCAGAGAAGCTAGCTTGCCAATGTGACTCGTGGCTTTCAGAGATCCCAAAATTGTTTGTTCCAAAAAAGGGGTTTCTCTTAGAAAATGTAAGCAAATTGGAGGCTGCTAGAATGCAAGGACAAATAAGAGGTATGTCACTTCTTGGGGGTAAACAGCTTCTTAATATTTATTTTGCAGATGGTTCAGTGTTAAACCCTGAATTGACTAGACAATATTTGCAGAGTATTCTTTTATGCCTGGACACATTTACAGAAGAAGCTGGATTGATTCTTACTGAGAAGAATACAGAGATATTTCTTGTTGATCAGGAGGACCCTGGTATATGGCTGAACCAGAAGTGGCAGCTTATTAAACTGGGAGATATCATTCGGTATTTCGGAATCCCTTTTGGTGTGCAGACTTCTCTCGCTGATCAGTGACAGTGGATTATGGTCAAGTTTGAGAGGAAACTCCAAGCTTGGAGCCACCTTGATCTTTCTCTTGCGGTAAAAGTTACAATTGTTGAAAGGATTCTAGCCGTTGGCCACATCTATCATTCATCCTACATGTTCCCCTCTCGTGCAGCTTACAAATGGTTAGAGCGCTTTCTCAGAAGTTTCCATTGGAAAAAGCAGGGGGGACAAAAGGGCTACCAATGGTGGCTTGGGATGTTTGCACCTTGTCGAGGGATCAAGGGGATTGGACCTTCCTGACATTCGAACCAAAGGGGAAGTTCTTACTGTTAAATGGATAGTGCATTTAGAGGAGGGGGAGGCTCCTTGGCAAGTTCTAATTCATTTCCAAATTCAGGGAGCTCAGCACATCCAGGGTATCAAAGGTCCTTGCCAGTTGTGTGACATAATTGGGAATGCTCAAGTTTCCATGATTGCAGGTTCTACCCGCTTAAGAGGTTGTGGGCAGCTTGGCATCCTATGTCTAGGTTTCTGTCTTGGAAGTATGAGGGACCTCTAGAGGCTTGGAATTTGGTGTCATGGACTATTTGGGTGTCCCCGTCTTCCAATGGGCAGATTGGCCTCTCAGCTAGGTTTGTTCATTAAATATTGGCAAGGATAGGTGTATTTTTGTGGAAAGATTTGTGGAACCATGAGCAGCAACAATGGCACACCTGGCATGCTCTTAACCTGGCCCAAAATCTCAATGGTTCAGATAAAATTATGTTCGATAGTCTCTGCTGCATGATCCCCAAAGAGTGTTTTTTTAAACTGCAGTTACATGGGTCAGGTCCGGTTTGGAGGCATTGGAGATGGACGAATGGGAAGCCCTTCTGCATCTATGTGGCTGATATTGTCCCTTGCTTAAACAATAGGTGGGGTATGAAGGATCTTGTGGACTGCTGGTTGAGGAGGTGTCAGTGCATCTGGAAATCACAACCTTCTTTTAAGCACAAGCTCCGGGGGTGGCTTCTGCTCCAACAAGGATAGGATGTCAAGAGTAGAGTCTTCATAAAGTAGGTGCCACGGATGCTGTGTGTGCTTTGTGTGCCAAGGACAAAATGGTTGTGCATGTTTTCTGGAGATGTTGGACTGCAAATGTATTTGGATGAGTTCAAGGAAAAATTTCACTTCTTCTCTACTGCCCTGCTTTTGTGGAAGGGCCCTCTTCTGGGTGACACTTTGATGGTTCGGCACATCTGTAAATCCCTGTTACACTCCATCCGATTGATTGCTACTGGCTTTCTGTGGAGACATTGTTGTATAGTTCATTTCTAGGAGAAACTCTCTTCTTTTAGACTAAGGGAGTTGAGGAGCTTTAAGCAGGAGGTGGCTCTGCTTGTGCAAGTCAAACTAGGTGTTTTTTGTCGCGATGTTAAATCTCTTTTTGTAGGGGCACCAGCTCATATGCTTTCTTTTTTGGCATTTCTGGGGCAGTATTTTCTCCAGACCCCTGTTGTGTATGTGATGTAATTTTTTTGTTCCATGATGTACTGATTTGATCTTTGAGGTAATATATGCAGCCTTTAGAAAATATCAAAGGATTCGATAAGTGTTTTTACTTCTGCCTTTGTCCTTTCAGTTATGTAAATAGTATATAATGCCCTTCTATTAGGCCACTTTGCAAAATATTTTCAAGCAAATCTTACCTGTAGTTGTTAAGACCCAACTTAGTTCCCACTATTAGGGCCACAACTACGGAAGTCTTGAAAAAACAATTATTTCTTCAATGGCAATTGTCCCTCGAAGGACCTAACCTTCATCTTTTAGAAGAGGGAGCTTAAAGAACTATTAGTAACCAATGAAGAGATCAAATAGAGTTAAATTGGAAATGCATTTTGGTTTGTTCTTATGCATTTGTGTATTGCTAATATGATCATCTTCTCTCAATTTTCAATGCTTTTTCACCATCTGATCCTGTAACATTTGAGACAGATATTGAACATGGTTTTCATGATATCTATAAGAAAACAAGGAAGCCAATACAAGATGGAAAAAACCCCTAAAGGTTGATCAAATTCATTAAACAGAAGAAATATTTTCAACTAAGACTTCAGTTAAATCAAATGGTCCTAGACAACTGGGATGCAGTGAACGTTGTCAATCTGTACTTGGCCTAAAATATTTTCTCACCACTAAGTTGCTTTCAAGTTTGAACAGTAATAAAAAGTTTGGCTTCACTTGCAATATCATTAATTGGATCAAGGCTTGTATGTCCGAGCATTGGATAGCTCCTCTCATAAATGGGAGGCAATGCAGCTTCTTCAAGGCATCAACAAGGGTACCCTCTATCCAGAGGGATGCAACAAGGGTGCCTCTATCGCCTTTCCTCTACATCATAATGGAAAAATCGTTGGGCAAGGCATTAGAATCAGCAAGGGAAGCAGGCATTCTCCCTGGGATCCAATTGGTAAGAGTATTAAAAGAAATCAACCTTTCTCAGTCTGCAGACGACACCCTCCTTGTAGGAGGGGCTTCTCAAACCACAGCCCGCAGATTCAAGGCAATTCTGGACAAATTTATATCATCCTCTGAAGGACTAAAATATTCTGTCTAAAGCAATCTATACACATGGTATACCACAGCTCACATAGCTGCAAAAATAGGACAGGACTTGTCTTTTGGGGTTGTCCTCTCATGGCAATCCTTCAAGTATCTTGGAAGCCCCATATCCCTCTCCCTCCTTTAAAAAACAAGATTGGCTTCAAGAGGTGGGAAAGATTATAATAAATGGCCTCCTGAGGATGGCACTGGTTAAACCCACATGGGAGACTGGTTCTAATCAAAGCATTCCTATCTTCTTTCCCTCTATATCTTTGTTCAGCCATACTAGCACCACAGACAAGTCTTGAGAACATTGCTAAATCTATCCTGGCATTTCTGTCAAAGGGATGAAAGAAACATGGGAAAGCCAAATTCAGTTTCGTGAGATGGGAAAGTGCTCCAATCTAAATTCAGAGGATGACTGGGAGTTAAAGACCTTGAAGTAATGAACAAGGCCCTCAGGGCTAAAATCACATGGAAAGCAGTCTCCAGCAAACCAGCCTGGTGGAAGAAGATAATCCAAGCAAAATAACTCCAAACAGAAGATAGGATGCAACGCCTGGATGATGTTGCCCTCTCCTTCTCTTGATGATGTTCTATTGAGTCATGTCAATAGAACACCCTTCTCGTTAAGGGGGAGTGTTGAATTATTGTAACTTCAAAGAATATTCTACTTATATTTGAGTCATTATTGTATAGATCAAATCCCCTTTTGTGGATTGATCAATTCGGGTCTTGTATAAGATCAAATCCCCTTTTGTGGATTGGTCAACATGTATTTGTATAGTGGTATTTATAAAGTCGGCCTCTAGTAATTGTAAAGTGGTTTTATCCACTTCTAGTAGAAGTCGGCTCCACCAAGTGAAGAATCACAACCCTAGCACCACCTCACAACTTGTATTTATATGTGAGGATGGTGTCTCATTTGAACACACTCACTCACTCATCTAGTGCGCATATCTTGAAGACAGTTGCAGTTGCAGGAAGAAGTCTAACAAAGGAGAAGAGAGGCGCATGCTTGGTCTTGGTCTGTCTTTGGTGTTTTGGTCTTAATCTTGGCATTGTTCTGGCAATCTATTATTGAGGAAGTTTTGTTGGGTTTTCTTCCCCATGAGGGTTTCCCAGGACAAAATGTTGTATACCTTGTGATCGTGTTTTCTTTCAGTGATCCTCTTTATACTGTTGTTTTGGAAATGCACTGAATGCTCATGAAATTTGGAAATAACCTAATAACAGCAGTAAAAACTTAACAAATTGTTCCTGAGGACTCCAACAATGAGCCAGTTCCCAGTTCGCCCCCCTCACCCCTGGCCATCAGAGCCAAGAGATCTTGACAGTCTCATTGTTAGACCTCTCTCGAACATACTCACTTATATTTGTATTTGGATCACCATATTTTTGTCAGTCATTAACACTTTGAGACCGTTATTTTGTAGGTTTCTTTTTTTATATTATTTTCGACATTTTCTAGGAGCTGTGCTTGCACTCCCACATTGTAATCATACTTGTCGTGGTCGACAGTCCCATTGACCTACTTTTGTGGTCATTCATTGGACATTAATAAAATCATCTTATCTTATCTTATCTTATCACAGCATCTTCTAGATGAAAATCTGCATGAAAATTAGACTGCAACAAGTTTGGGTGAATGTGAAATGAATGTCTGTGATTCATTAGAAAAAAAATGTGAGATGGAGTTTTCAAATGCAAAGACCAGAGTCTTATAATATTAACAGAAAAATTGTGATTTGTTTGGTTTTATTGCAACTTTGGATTTGTCATGAAAACAAAGTCAGAAAATTCTTTAGGCAGGGTGCATCTTTGGTACCATTTCTTCTATTTTTTTAAATGCAACTTATATTACTTCAAATATGCACTAGAGTTGCAACAGATAGACATAATCGTTCTCTGGTGCCATTATAAGAAGAAGCAGACCCCAAATGTCAATCTATCAGGCGACACCCAACAGATTGACAGAGGAATAGGAATAGGCAAAATGCAGCCAATTCATGATCCTCCCATTGATGTGTTAGGTGGTGATCTTGCTAACGGTTGAACTTTTGAAGAGCCAAGTGAAACATTGACTTTGATATTCCAAACAACGGAAATAAAGATTGAGGTTCACTGTGGAATATTATTTGATGAGCAAAACACAAAAGAGACAGGTGGGCAGGATGAGTGGGGTAAGCCCAAGGGGTTAGCTCAACCACTTGTTGCCAATGTTGTTGGGCATTTGGATAATTCCGTGCCAGCAGGTGCCAGGTTCAATTTCCCCTAAGTGAGGCACCCTTGTCTACACTGACAGATTTATTAGGGATGCCATCCACGAATGTGGGGACACATCCCTTGGGTTTCCCCATGAGGATTTCATTGGAAAAAAAAGGATGGCTGGGATAAAAAAAATAATAATAATAAGGAAAAGTTCGAAAAATCAATATGTTTAACTGAGATATTGAATGACACTGGTGAGGGATGTATGCTCTTAAGGACTGTTCCTGATAGGAATGAACTAAAACTCAACCCAAAAACGTAGATCGATAAATGCCGGACAACCTGACATTGCAAGTGGATGAGACAGAAGAATAGGGATTTGATAAAGATAAATTTCTTACCACAGAAAAATAAATCCAAGTTGTTCTGGGTTACTGTTCAAGAGTTAAGAAAAAGGTGATCTTATAGTGCTCTTTCTTCTATATCTTTATTTAATATGTTCTGAACACTTAGGGACTGATTTCAAGATGGAATCTGTATGCTCTCTCACATACGTCTTGACAGGTATTTAATTCTTGTATGTTGTATGTGTTTGTAATGTAAACTTAATTGGATTTGGCAGATCAACTTTTCTATTAACTAGAAAGACCTTCTATAAAAAAAAATGAAAAGTCGTGGAAAATCCCCATCACATACAAAGTAAAACAAACAAAACGTCTTCAATACAAGGTTTATCATCGAGAATCATTGAAAACAAAAGCCTTTACCATTAAAATTACAGGTTTCAGCTAAAACAGACTTACTGCTTGGTGAGGAATGTTGATGCTGGACCTTCCAAAGCTTTCCATTTCCTGCCAAAAGAAAAAAAGGTAAAATGCATTCATTTCCTAGATATAACAAACTATTTCTCAAAATACTTTATATTTATACAAAAATTCTACTCAAAGTCCAAGAATGGAAACTAAGGGCGAACGATAAAAATGGAGACAATGGAAAAGTGGCAGACAAAGACACTGAAAACTTCAAAGATAAATACCAGAAAATAAATGTATTATGACGGTAGTGAGGTTCCTTTACACTGACCCAAAGTCTCGTTTCTTTGTGGTCTCATTGCAAAACCTTTCATATATTTTACAACCTAGGAAAAAATCCATAATTTACAACTAAAATGCAGAAAAACCAGTTTTTGTGAAAACAGAGTGAGAAGAAGGTCCGGTTACACAAAAGTCAAAAGAAAAGAAGCAGTTTAGAAAACAAAATTGGGATAAAGAGACTAGTTCCTTTTCAACCCAACATATAAAACAACCCTGAAACAGATTTAACCAGTCACAAAGATAAAGCAAAGTCCATCATGAGAAAGTCTTGCTGCAATGACAAGAACAGAAACTTAGTTCTGCCAAACAAGATAATTCTTAGTAATTCTGTTCAATTTTTAACAAAAATTCATGAATAGGAACTGTAAGGTAACCCTTATGTGACATCAACTGCACAAGTATTTATAGAAAAAATGAATAAACTGATACGATGATGATGATTTGTGCAGTCAGTTGAGCTGGCTATTTAAACAGTACAAAGAGATGGGTTACAATTTACAAATATAGTCAGGCCCGTGTATTAATATAATGTAGATAATAATAATAATACTTATGGATATATGTTTGATATATTACATGAACTATATGGAAATACCAAAAGCAGAGACAATAATAGATGCAAATTTAACTGAGACCTCAAAAAATGAAAACACAATGAAATCTCAAAATTGTTCAAAGGGAAGCAACAAGGCTTCTTCTTATAGCAACCAAGAGTTTCTTGTACCTTTCCGATGCTCTTGAGAAGCTTTAGTCCTTGTATCTCATAACACAGGAAAATCTGATATTTACAAGAGATGAACTATTTTTTGTTGAAAAACAAGACAAGATAAAATAGTCTAATTCTAAAGTGACAAGCCACCAAACAGAACTGGTTTACAAATTTTTTAGGGATAAACTGACCAAAAATCCTTTTCACCCCCAACTTATTCTGATGAAGGTTCAAACAATCAAAAAGATAAAGATGATTACATCATGAGCATAGCCACAAGATACTCCCAAATGTCCATATTTATCTGGCATATTAGTATTCCAAGTGAAAGAATTGGCTGCAAGGATGAACTGCAATGTTTTTTTGTCAAGGTATATATGTGATCATAATACATATTCATCCTTAAACTCAACTTCTCTTCCTCTTTTCAATCTCTTTATGATATTAATTCAAATTTTGCATTTTTTCGCTGTTCAAATCTCATTGAGGTTTGTTTCAATGAAAAAGCAAGGGGGGACTTTACGCCTGTTATCACACAATCTGTAGCTTGGGCAAAGCCCAACCCAATCCAAGGAAGTATGACAACTATGGGAGTACCTACCCACTGTCACCTCAGATAGACACTCCCCTCGCTTTAGTGATGATGAAATCACCACAAGGGGGGAATCCCGGTGACCCTAGGGGGATTGAGATGGAAAGTGTAAGAATGATAGATGAACACCCCTATAGGTCATGATTGAAGGAATAAGGCTTTGAGGAGGCGTTTTGTAGATGGAGAATGGTTGCCAAGTATTGTGCACCTGCAAAACAGTGTTAAACCTGCCCAGAACAAGACAAATGATAAATATACAAGCCTTAAACCAAAGCGGATCAACCAAGAATCCTTGATGTCCCAAATTGCAGCAGTATGGAAATATATATATCAGCAATGTAAGATATCAATAGCTGCAAATTTAACCATCCAAAATCTAGTACAAGATATCAGGAATAAAGCGATATCGGGATTAAAGCTAGCAATGACTAGTCAAACTTCCAATGATTAGAACAAGACTTTGGTGGTGATTAGTGGCTGTTATATGATGTTATCAGCAAGTTATTATGACAACCAAGTGGCTGTAGCAAACAATTGCTACAGCAGCAAAATCTAACCACAGAAATCAACAAGTAAACCGTCCAAATGATAGCCAATAACTAGAAGAACAATAATCTAGATTCACAGGTAAATTTTCAGGGTAGATTAGAGAGTAAAGAATGTAAGAAAGAGAGTTTTTCTGCAGCCCTAATGGCTGTAGCATTAAGTTTATAACAGCAAAGAGAATTATTAGGCTAGTCAAGACGCCCTTAGGACACAAACAAGCTTATAGCAAGTGGAATCAACTCCAACTTAGAGAATTGCAATATCTCAACAATTCACGTATACCAATGTAACGATTTTATATCTCCAATGCAACTTAGACTAGTGCTTAATCAATTGGGCAATGGAGCCTCTTGTGTAAGAGCTAGTTTTGTTACTTCTCTAGAGGTGTAAGCCTTTTTACTCCCTAGAGAAAACTAAACTAGCAAGGTAAATCTAGGAGAGTGTAAACCTTTTTACTCCTCCTAGCAACCTTTGCATAAAATATAGCTTATTCAATAATAACAAGTAGACTTGATGGAGGGTGTATGCCTTTATACTCCTCCAAGGGTGACAAATTTAGCTTGAAACAAGAAGAAAAACATGATTAGTGAAGAAATTCCTTACCAATTCCAAGAAAAAGCATGAAGAAAACCTTTTTTGTCAAGCATATTCCACCAAAATACCAAGAAAAAGTCTTCCAAGAGATAGCGCTTCACTTTCTTCACCAATAGACAAGTACTAGCATGTGCCAAGTGTCTGTCTCTCCATCAAACCAAGCTACACCACCATGAACCATCAAAACCCCAGCCCATGTGACGTCTAGGGCATCAAGTGTGACGTTTTAGGCCTCCAAAGGCCAACGTTTGGGTGCAAGAGGCTGGAGTGTGATCTCCTCATGGTCTCTAAGTGCCTCCAAAGGCAACGTTTCCTCTCCCATGTGTCCAAAGAGAGGGGGCGCATCATCCAACCTGTGGACTTCATGCCCCGAGTGAAGGTCCAAGTGACCTTGTGCCTTCATGAAATGACTTCCACCTATCAAGGCCCTGCAAAGACAAATAGATTCGCCCTCCAAGGGTCCACAAGTCGCAATATCATGCCAAGTAAGCCATATCTAATAAAAGAACCACTTGAACATGTGCATCAAATCCCCCCTTTTCAAAATAACAAATGCTCAAAGACCTTATACAACATGCCAAATTTAAGTATGGGAGGGTTGTCATGGTGACCTATTGGGTGAACCAATTCCTCAAGTAGGGGATGTTCCCAAGGAGAGTCGTCTCTAGGTCATGTAGTGAATGTGAGGTGGATGGGATTAGACTTCTAGGTATGGGGTTTCATGACATACAAGGGCTCGTATTGTCTAATTTGTGGGTGCCTTTGTTGAGGGCTAGCTACATCCTTTTCCTCTCTTTTTTTTTAAAGCATATTTTTCCAAGCCCTTTATTAATTATTTTGCACATGATCCCAAGTTGAAGACAATAAGGGGCGCTAAAAATAAAATGCATAGCCCACATACGCTCTACCTTGGTTTGCATGCTTTTCCAAGTTGAAGTCAATAAGGGGCACTAAAAAGAAATGCATAGCCCACAAACGCTCTACCTTGGAAAGCATGATTGATCAATTAGTTATGTATTTTATGGGTCCCTCATTTTCTTTTGAAGAGGTGTTTCATTCCTCTTGGGATCCCAGGGCAAGCTTTTATTGCATGATGTTTCTTGCTAGGGCACCTCCGAGCCTAGTGACCCCTTCTTCCCATGAAATGAGGTACATGCCCTTCTTAGGTCAATAAACCTGAAAAACCTAAAAGATGGGGAAATAGAGGGGAAGAAGTAATGGAAACTGGCAAGTATGAGCAGGAATAGTACCATAACCCTTCGAGGAGACCCCCAGTAGCAACCCTTTCCCTGAGGGTGGCCACTTACGAGGAAACCATGTTAACCACCAAGGTGAAATAAGGCAAAAAGCATAATTTCCAAGCAAATGTTTTCAAAATCAAGAAAAGATCCTTTGCAACATGTTCAAATGCTTCAAATATTAAAATGACACTTACCATGATACCAGACTTGTTACCTTATGAAGCAAGACATGTTGTCCTTGGTGGGCCAAGTTGGGTGTGGTGGATGCTACTACCATCGATCGGATGGTGATGTGTGGTATGATAGGGGCCCCTGGCTGCTCATCTTCCTCTCGGTACTCCATATTTGCAACTTGAGGGCCTCGAGACATCATCTCCTTAGTTGTCCCTAAAAATGGGGGATAGCAAAGCCCATCAGGGAACACATGCAAGGTGCACATATATTATTTGTGACACTCAAGCTCGACTTGGAGGATGACTCACTTGACCAACCATACATGACTTTGTTTTTGTGGTTAGCCCATTTTTTGTGCATGTGAGTAAGTGGTGTGACGGGAAAGCTAAAGGACCTTTCCCCTGCCCATCCAGGTTCAAAACTCACTGAAGTTTGTTCCAACAAGAAAGCAGGGGAAAGGTTCTTTAAGCCCATCTGGGAACACAAGCAAGGTGCACATATATTAGTCATGATAGTCGGGTTCAACTTGAATGGTGTCTCACTTCGCTAACCAAACATGACCCTATTTCCAAGCTTAGCCCAAAATTTAGGGATAATTTATGATACTTTGGAAGCAATGGAGGGAAGTTGGGGTTTGACGAGGGTGCTTCAGCGGGAAGGAAGAGGTGGATCAAAACAATTGGTTCTGTATAGCTTCCACTTCCTAAGGATCGGATCTTGGATGGGGCGTAGGATCTTGCTCGGAGGGCTCTGATAAGGTACTTTAGCAACCCAAAATCTCCAATCTCCAAGATGCTTGACTAGATTCGTTCTGCATGGACTTCTATCAACAAGGGTAAGGTAAGGATCTCTCCACTGAAACTAGGATTTTCTACTTTTCTTTTTGATAACCACATAGACAAAGAAGCAATTCTCAATGGAGATCCCTATTGTTACAAGTCATTGGGATTGGTGCTTTCTCCTTGGTATGACTCTTTCAATTCAAGAAAAGCCATGAAGGATCAACTCCTCTTGTGCGTTGGGCTTTCCTAGACTACCAATCCATTTCTACCATCAAAAAAAATTTAAATTGATTGGGATAAGCATGGATCTTTCTATTGTGTGTCATCTAAAACCCTATATTGAGAGAGCACACCTCAAACCTTGATTAAGATGTCTATTTTGTGAGGTTTGCTGGAAAAAATTATCTTTGAATGGGAGGTAATAAGAGAAGCCAAATTTCAGACTATGAAAACCTTCCTTTCAGATGTCTAAACTATCGCAAACCTAGCCATTTATTTCCTCATTGTGCTCTCAAAAGATATGCTCTTCAAAAGTGTACCAAGTAAGAGAGGAGGATTGGGCCCTATCAAAACAAGGGGCTGCAGAGAAAGATGATCTTGTTGGTGGCCAACAAGAGGGAGATTCGCTCCAAGATAGCACAAGGTTAGTGTCCGATGAAGCAAGGAAGGAGGAGTCAAATAGTGGGGATCTAGAGTCTCCTCAGAAAGACAATCAATCAGAGGGTCAGGTGGCTCTTCTTCAACCTGTGATCAACTCACCATTGAATGACACTATGGATGAGTTGTCCTAGGGATCGTCAGATATCCACTTTGGAGTCAAGACAAGAAATTGAGTTAATGTTTCCAGAGATCATAAAGGTCAAGGATGTGTAGGATGTATTCGAGCGAAGCTCAAAGGTGGATTCTCCAGATTGGGTTTCTCCAACAAAATCCAATGTAGCAATTTCACTTCCAGGTTTGGTTTCATCAATGTCAAAAGATTTAGGTAAGACTAGGGAATCATCGATATACTCAAACTTGGTATATAAGTTGAAGTTGGATGCTTTGATGTTATCGGGCTCCTCTCCACCTAGCACCCAAACAAGGGATTTTAGGCAACGTCGGAGGAGATAATATATCTCCTATTTCTCGAACTTAGCATCCTAGCTCAGATCACTTAGGCTTGGCCATGAGATCATATGTTCTAAATATACTCTTTGTGATGGCAACATCACAGTGTTTTGACTTGGTTTAGAACTTTAGATACTTATAAGTGATGAGTTGTTATGCTGAATTTTTTATGCAATTTTTGGACTGCTTCGATGGATGAGGATATCTCTTCGAATGGTGTACGCCAAATTCCAATGTTATTTATTTTTTCGACTATCAAGCCAATTCGGCCTCTTGGCTCTAGTGTAAGCACTTTCTACAGTTTTTACTGTGAGTTCAATGAAAACACGGGGAAATTTTTCTTCGGAAGGTATATCTATATTTGCATACTTTCATCCTTCTTTAAAAAGATGTATTTCTTATCATACTTCAGATTCCACATACATGGTTTCAAAACACATTTGTGAGTCATGAATATGATCACAAGAATGTCCTACTGCAATGCTAAGGGAAGGAACTTAGCTCTTTCAAATAAGATTCTGAAATATGCAACCAAAAAAAGACCATAATATGATTACAATAGAAAGAAAATGTCATTACTTTGAAAGTATTTAAGATAGGTCCAGGATTTTCTCCATTTCCTACAATACTTATGTAATTTATAACCAGCTTAAGTTTAGAGAAGATGAAATTCCAAATTTTCATATTTCCTTTTCTCAATCTCAAATGATTGCACATTTGAGCACAGATCCTTGTATTGGACTATCACCACTTTCTTGTTGAATGTTATCCAAGCTATGAATACTTTTGGACTGACACATGGCAACTGCTCAATCTCGATTCTAAGCTACAGTTGCTATGATTACATTTGGGTGGTATGTTGCAACTGATGAATATCAACTACTCAATCTCAAATGTGGCACTGACGTCAATTACATGCAATTATATTCTGTGATCTTGTTGTACTCCCTCCCTCTGTACTTTCAGGAATTACTAAATTCATATATGCTTCTATTTGCATCATCATTCCTCCCAGCTACAGCTGCATAACTCCATGTTATAGCCAGAAGCTAATCATTCTACTTGGGCTAGACAAGCAGAAAATATATTATCTTCTCTCATTATAAGACAAAAATTACTGAATTCACTCTACCACTATCCAAATATGGATCCAACCATGAATCAATCAACTAAAGAACCTTGAGGTATGCACATTTTGAAGGATAGTGTACATAAAAGCATTGGCAAAGAACATGTAGGTCCTAGAGCGATGATGGGCGCTTGCACACCCTGATTTCTCAAAGCTTTCAAGGAGGATTGTGTATGCAATGCTTCCACTCTGGCAGACTTCATTCTTGTGGATTTTCAGTTAAAATAACTTGTGAAAAGAGGAAAATAAAGACCATTTCAGCAATAACACACCACTTTAGCAGACAACATCACAGTATTTTTACTTGGTTTAGAACTTAAGATACCTATAAGTGAAATGGTCTTTATTTTCCTCTTTTCTTAAGTTACCGTTGTTCTTGTGAATGTGTCGTTGATGCTTTTAAGATAGTTGGTGATTAAGATTCCTGAAGGCATTTTTGAGTTCCTTTGACCGATCATATCATTCCATCAGCATTTGCCTCTTCCAAAAAATTCACAAAACCCACACCGTGTTTTGAAACATAAAACTTCCTTTGGGCTATCAGAGTCACAGGTTTGTGGCTAAACAATATACATAATTCATGATCAAATAATTCACATAATTCAAAACCCTAGATATCAATGCAAAGAAATTGGACTTACATGGCAGCCATAAATGGCCAATTTCTTGAAATGGGTATATGGAAATTCTGAATCCTGGCCTGAATCCAAGCCACCAAGTAGTGTGAAAGGTTTGTCGTGTTTGTCAGATTTTCTCAAAAAAAACACCCCGAAATCGTGAATGTTGTGAGAGAATCCATTCAATTATAATCTCGAAAGTAGTTCTATTGAGAAGAACAAGGCCGCCATTGAGTTATAATCACCAACGTAATTCCTTCGAGAAGAATCGGTCAGCAATAATAAAAATAAAATCCCAGTGGTATTAGGTTAAAATCGTCAACTATCAAAAGTGCCCTCGGAATCACCGGAGAGTTTGAACAAAATAACTGTAGAGTTGAAAATTAGGGTAGATCACCATAGAGTTTGAACAAGTTGTGATGCTTGCTCTTAAATATTTGGAAAGCAAGAACACAGAGATGCCAGCAAGATCACAAAGGTGAGGACCCGAAAGTGAGCAAATTATAGCCTTCGCCACGGATTCCAAAACGCTTGGAACTGTTCATAGATCTGCGAGCCACCACAGGATCATGACAGACATATACCCCAATTCTTTGATCACAAAGGCGAGATCATCATACCCTGCGAGGCAGAGGTATTCGAGCATCTATTGAGAGCCCTCGAAAGAAACAAGAGCGTCGAGCACCTTAACTTGTACTACAAGGAATGAGAAAGCCCAAAGGATTCAATTCATGTTCATTCAAATCTTTTGCACAAATCAATCCACTGAGAAAATCACATCTCTAAATTTAATCAGTAGACTTTAAATAAAGCAAAGTTCTTGTCCATCCATGAAGCCAAAAAATCTCTGACTGAAAAAAACGGTCCACAGCGAATTGTAGGCTAGCTGCGATGTATATGACCAAGAAGCTCTCTCTCTCTCACTTTCTCTTAATGCATATGAAAATGCATTCTTTTTCTCTTGGTCGCCCATTACATCAGTAAGAAAAGGCCACAGCTATTCTGGGTCTCAATAAAATTGTTGCAAAAACTCAATAAAACCTAGAGATTGATCCCTGGAATTTACGCAAATAATACACGTCAAAGTGTTTATACAACACACAAACAAAGAGCCACGTGAAGGGTTTCACTAAGAGAGACACACCAAAGCATAGAGTATGTCTGAAGAGGAAGAAATCTCAAAGATGTAAGAGATCCCAAAGACGTTTATAAGCGCGGGAAACAAATATGGAGGCAGATGGACATACCTGTGAATGGTTATGCAAGCAAAGGGGCATAGACTAACGCAGATGGGCACAAGTAAGAAGACAGAGGATTAGACATTAAGGAAAAGAAACGTGTATGCATGCATGAGAGAAAATATAACGCYAAGAGGAGTAGAGACAGACCCCAAGGAATCTGCAAACGGAAATAATTGCCATGGAGCACTACCATAGCTCAATTCAGGCCTTAAGAACTATAGGCTCTGATACCACTGATAGAATGCATGAGGAATGTARATAAACATGGAATACATTTTCATTAATATGATACACGTATAAATACATGTAGCACTACCATAGCTCAATTCAGGCCTTAAGAACTACAGGCTYTGATACCACTGATAGAATGCATGAGGAATGTAGATAAACATGGAATACATTTTCACTAATATGATACACGTATAAATATATGTAGTTGACCTTTGGATTCGTCTTTCCAGAGGTCGACTCCCAATGACTGTCCCTATCACTTGACATTTCATATTCCTTCACAAGTGACTAATACCATAACCCTAACGGATTAGGTTTCCAACATTCCCCCCTTTAATCCGAAGGGGTGTATGTGAGTCCAAGAAGAGAGTTGAAATCTAGAAGTCGACAATTGTCAATGGTTGAATGTACTCTTTGAATCTGATGGTTTTCGAATGACCACAAACCAAAAGGTTACCAGAAACCGATGTCTTCTACTAAATGGTGGTGGTGGTTTAAGGAAGACCACAAACCCTGGAACTTGGCTCTAAGGCTCAACGGTTCCTTGAACATTTCCTAATTTAGCTAGAAGTTGATGTAATTTGATGTCTTTTGCTAATTGGAAGTGCTCTCGAATGGAAGTTTAAAGATGACCACAAAACTGTTGTCTAGCAGAAGTTGTAAGTCTTCTATTAAATGGAGATTTAAGGAAAACCACAAACCAATCTGGTGGTTTTCAGATGACCACAATGTCAATTTTTCATATGCAACTAACTTCAGATCTGAAAATTACTTCCAAGTGATCCAAACAGTAAACCCTAGTTGTTATCACTAAACAATTTTACACTAAAATTATTGACCGAAAATTACAACAACGAAAATAACAAGATCAGAGATAAATCATCCATACACATGAGACACAATTTTTTGTTCTGTAAACTTTCAAATTCAGAAATTTATGAGGGAAAAATCAGCCCTCTCTACTGTCACAAAATCACCAAATCTGAGGACAAAACAAATCCTCTCTAAAACCCCAAAATCAGCAAAATTCTCAGGACAAATCCAACTTACAAATATGCTCCAGTTGTACCTGTACGACCTGCTGACGTCAGCGTGTACAGACTAGCTGCTACCCAGAAAACCCTGTCGTACGACCTCGGACGTACGCGACTGTCTCTACTAAGTCTTGCATACATACACGACTATCTCCATTGAAACCCACATACATACACAATTGTCTCCATTGAAACTCGCGTACATGTACAAAAATATTATATGAAGACTTTGAATGATTCATGCGACTTCTGCCCTTTGAGTGGGTTTGAGTTTAAAGATTAGGGTTTCGTCGAACAAGATTTTAACTCTGAAATGTTGGTTGGGAATCGAACTCACGAAGACCACTTTCTCCGCCCGAACTTCTCACGACAGTGTCTTTACCCACACACTCAAACGATCCGTGGACAACGTGCATTGAACCAACACCAATACGGCCGTTGGGTTTTATGTTTCTTTATTAACCACCCGGTACTTCGAATAAAGTACGAGGGACACAAGAAGCATCAATTCCCTCCACTCATCGAGCGTGAATCTGTTCAATTCTAGTGACTTATTGGTTGATAACATCTCACTATAAACATCTTTCTGATTTTTATATCGACTAGATCTGTGATGGTTCCTTTCTCCACTGTTTCAATTTTTACATTAACAACGTCTCTAATTCAGTTAGATTAGTCATTGTTTCTTTATCAATCGATGCTTTCCTTGCTAGTAAATTGTTCTAAATTTTCCTATTGCAACTTCTTTTCACCTTTTAACTTCTTGATTTACGTTAGCAAACTTTGGTTGTGCCCCCTTAGGCAAGAGAGTTCTTCATCATTTTTTGACTTGTCCATTTATCTTTGAAATCTTGATTTCCAGCCTCTCATTTTTTAACCCTTTGATTTGTTCAAGCAACCTCTAATTATGGTTTCCTTAAGTGAGAATTTTCTACATTTTTTCTAATAAGTTCTTGTTGAATGTTTTATCAAGATCTCGATTCTCTTATTCTAACATCTAATTGCACTACTTATCCTTTGACTTCTTGATTTGTACAAGTTGTATTTGACTACTATCTTTTGGACGAGAAATTTCTTCATCTTTTTCTAATAAATTCTTGTCAAATTTATTCTTAAGATCTTAAATTTGATGCTGGGATACTTTCTCATTTTGTTGATGTTTTGCTAGTTCATCCTCTAGTTTCTTAATTTGCAACTTTAATTCATACATTTGTGCATTACATAAAATTCCTTTGCAATTTATAATCTTCGACAATTGTGGCAAAGATATTGTTTTTTAAAAGGTCGATGGATAGTCTAACTCTATTGTACTAAAAGGACATTTAATCTAGAAGGTTAGGCCATTTGGGGAATTCATAGTAAATATCACACTAGTCAGTATAGAGGTTCTTTGACTTTTAATGTTAAGACCTTTCATTTTCAACTCATAAATACTTTCACGAATTTCAAAAAAGCTCTTTATTAAACTACTTATTTTTTCATACTTACATAAAAGGGTTTATATTTTGCACCATATACTTTTTCCCTTTGTACCCTTTTGTACTCAAAAGAATAGTACTTTAATATTTGTCTTTTTGAACTTTATGATGTTGAGATTTGTACCTTGGGAGGTGTTTCCCATGTGTTTTTGTCCTCCTTAGCACATGTGGGAAGGTTTAGACACTTTGTACCTAGTACTTTTGTCTATTTGGACTGACTTTGGTTAAAGTGCATTTTGGTCACTTTTGGCAAAAGTGAACATTAAATCACTTTGTGGTGATTTTGGAGACATAAGTAGACTTAGGGAACTTAACCCAAAAGTGGGTTATGAGTTAGAATTATTTGGTGTGATCTCATCCATTGATTTGGATTGATCTCAACCATTAATTCTTAGGTTACCCTATTCTTGCCTAAAGAGGGGCAAAGGAGTCTTAGGAGGGCGCATTGTTCATAGAGGGTTTTGCTTGTTGGAGGAAGAGGACTCTAGATATGGAGATGAGATCTTTTGCATGAGGTTTGGAGGAGGAGGCCGCTAGCTTTCCTTGAGGACAGCTTGGAGCAGCTTGCTTCTATTTTTTATTGGAGAGATTCTTCTGTTGAGGAGGGCGCATGGCTTTGGCAAGCTATTTCCTTCCTGGTGGGATTTCTAGCCATCAGATTTCAGTGAAGTCAGTTGCAGAGTGAGGACAGCAGCAGGAGCTTCATTCCTGTGGAGGGGTTTTCCATTCTGGCATCACATCAGATTTCTGGAGCATCTACAGTGGTTCTGGCAGTTTTCATGGGGGGCGCACCATCCTGGAGTGCTTCTGGC
>ML792051.1:76572-121406 GCA_009831015.1 Picea engelmannii
GCATCTACAGTGGTTCTGGCAGTTTTCATGGGGGGCACACCATCCTGGAGTGCTTCTGGCAGATAGAGCTTGTATATCTTCTCTTCTGGACTTGCTATTGTATCAGGTTCCATCTTGTATTGTGTTTACTGTAACCCATATTTTCTTTACCTCATATATACATCTAGATCTAAAACTGGTTTTCCCCGGGGGGGTTTTGTCCAGGGTCATGTTGACCAAAAATATTGTGTCTACAAATGCATGCTATTAGTTCTTAGATCTGTCCATTATTTCAGCATAAAAGATGTATTAGGTGTGTTGTAGTTATTTGAGATGCATGTACTAATTTCCTATGACTGAAACTACATGCTAGAGCACCCAAATTGAGACTACAACCATAACAATCAGCATATAACTAAACATGACTGTTGGCTGTTATAAAACAGCAGAAAATTAAAATAAGACAGCAGAAAACTTAGAGCCTTTGCTTGGTCAAAGACAGACCAAGAAGGCAAGCTGATAGGACCTGGAAAATTCACATATGACTCCCTTGATATCCTTTTAACTCTTTGCTTGCGTGTGTGTGTGTGTGTGTGTGTGTGTATATATATGTGGAATCGAAAAATTAATCTGTATATACTTCCTTTTTTATAATATAATGAACCAAATGAATATCCTTTTCTAAACTTTAAATTGGCTCATTCTTCCAATGTGGTAAAATAAATCTTTTTCACTTTCGTTGATTTAATATTTTTCACTTTTACTATATAACTCTTAAAGGCTTATGTTTTCTTTGTGATTTCGATTGTGGTTGTTTGTTAACTTTGAACAACCAGCTTCAGTGATGGCGACTTCAGTTCAAAGAGTTTTGACCCTAGATATTCGAGGCAGCTACAGTTGCTTCTTTCGACGACAAGCTTCTATTTGACTAGCACTCAATTTATGGTGACTATTCTCAAACAATCTTCCTCGATTAATGTTTGTATTGCTCTAAAACAGTCATACGAAATCACAACCCTAACTCCACACAGATCAAATATTCAATGACACAATATATGGCTTAGTGGTTGCACATGACTTCATCTACACGAAATCTTCACATCAGTTGTTTATGATGTTATTGGCAAAGGTCTACAATTAGTATTCACGTATGGTTATTTTCGAATCCCTATTTGTAGATGCACGATTCCTTAACAATTGATCAGTGGCTTGGACTAGGTAATGTATGGCGGTGTTTTCCTTTGGTAATCTAGACTTTACCAGATGACAAAACCTATTGAAAAAGGTTCCTCTACCACATAGTAACCTAGCCACGCTTAATGGTTGCTGTTTACAGATTAGGTGACTCCAAAATGGCAGTAGATACTACACTTCGATTAGATAGTTAGATATCAACTAGTGGCTTTTTTTAACTATCTCTACCTCTGTGAACTGTGCATTTCCAAATGTAACCTGACGTGTGGTCGCACTTTTGGCCACTGTTACAGCCGCTATTTCTTGACATCAATGATCAATTTCCAATAGACTTATACATCAATTTCAAATAACCTTTATGTCTTATACTCTATCACTTCAGTACCAGAACAACACTATTATATTCCCCAAGATTGGCTTATTGCTTTTGCTTCTTCTACCTTGCAGTGGAATTGCTTATTGCTTTTGATTCTTCTACCTTATAGCTGAATAAATTTTTTTCAACATCTAATCTGTTATTCAAATTTGGAGCAGATTGGTCTTCTTTATTTATTGGAATCTTTGAACTATAAATGGCCAAGGGCCAAATTTCTAGTCAATGACCTAGGATCCAAGAAACTCTGATAAATTTGGTAAATATGTGGCTAAGAGTTGGATCAGATAGGGTCTGAAAAAAATGTGGCCGAAGGCCTAAATTAGAATGTATCTTTGATACGAAATGAAATGAACAATAGCTCAAATAGGTTAAAATGAATATAGGACAAGTATTTAATATTTGAATAATGAATATGAGATAGATGATGAGTAGACTGATACAATGTCGTGTGACAGTATACTTATACGCATTGACTAGTCGCATCGGTTGTGGGTGATCTCCCTTGGTTAAGTCATGTCCTTCAGTTAGAATGTGTCACTTCATTTACTATTCTTATTATTATTATTTGATGTTTTATTTATATATTTATGTTCATTACAGGTTAGAAGATCTTTATAAAGAAACCTTCCTTCTTTTTATTAAATTCCATTTTTAAGGTCTTTATTAATTTCCTTGAGCAATCAAATACTCTAGAAAACTTAAATACTCATTTAATTGCACATTCCTTGCTTTCATTGGGCAACAAGAATCTAATATTACCTCTTTAATTCATAACAAAACCTTAATCGCTAATTTTGCCAACACACAATTTAGAGTTTGATTTGAATGGGCACAACTTATCACAAGGGCATTGCATATGAATCTAGGAATGAACATACCAATGTCATCGGGCTTGGCCACTGGCAGCATCCACGTAATATGTTGACCCTTATCATTTGACCTCATCACTTTAATAACAAGTTGCATGGTAATATGAAGTATTACTTCAACAGTCATGACTTAAGTGGGTGGAACGATTGGTAGCTAATAGCTTGGAATTTCTGTGGTAGGTAGTACTAACCACCACTGCAACCTCCATGTGGCTATAATTTTGTTGATCAATCCCACGAATGACAGCTAGGGTGGAAGGCTCTGTTTCTATCAATTCTCCTGTCAATAGCACTACTTACATAAAATTGTAGGTATTTCCATGGCCTATGTGAGGCTCAGGGTGGTGGCTCTTAATAGACTTGAATTTAATATTTTAATATGCTCAAAAAACCACGATTTAAATATCTTGTTGCACTCTTCCCGAATTTACTGGACACGTTTGAAAGATTTGCATGAGACATCAAACAAGGGCAAAGCCTTCTTCCCGAAAAACATGTTGTTTTCGATGATGATGGATGATCATGCATCCCTCCAAGAGCATTTTCTCAATATCAAAGATATACGAGAACATTTGATGGCCATTGGTTAGGAGATGGAGGAAGAAGACATGGTGGTAATCACACTGAAAAGTTTACCATGTGCTTGCGAGCAAGTTACTGAGACCCTAAACATCACCTCTACGAATATTGACCTAAAGTTGGATGAGATTTGCAATAAGCTCTTAAAATAGGATAGATGGAAGAAACAATTTGGTAGTAACAGTGAGACAGAGGGTTCTGAGCAATCCTTTACTGCCAAATTAAAGGGCAAAGGTAAATGGACCAAGAAGAAAGGACAGAGCAGCAATGAGGATGTCACCAAGGATCAGAAGACCATCAAATGCCATTACTTTGGCAAGGAGGGCCATATGAAGAAGCACTGCAGAAAGAGGTTGGTTGACTAGAAAAACAACCAGGGAGGGCCTTAGAAGCAGGCTCATATCACAAAGCATATAGAGGAGTCAACCTTCTATGCATTTATGGCCACAACACAAGAAGATCAGCCCAAGTCATATAATGGGTTCATCGATTCAGGTGCATCACATCATTTCACTAGCAGGCAAGACTGGTTGTTAGAGTACACGTCTTGTTCTTCCAAGGATTCAATGATCTTCGATGGTGAGGAGTATACAGTCGTTGGCAAAGGAAATGTGTAGATTTCCATTGGAGAAAGAATGTTAATCTTCCTCAATGTAAACTACGTGCCAGATATGGAGCTTAATCTATTTTCAATTAGTCAGATTATGTGGCACAGCCCCCAACTAGATGTCAACTTTAGCAATCATGAGTGCTACATAGGCGACAAGGACACCAAGAAGACTGTTGCTCTTTGTGTCGAGTACCACAAATTGTTCAAACTGGTGGATATTGCGTAGGTCAGAGAGCATGCACCAGCAGCCAAGAGTGCATCAAATATCAATACACTATGGCATCAGAGGTATGGGCACCTCAACTTGACCTACCTCTCTTAGTTGGCATGAGAGAATTTGGTAGATAGACTTCCAAACATTTAGCAACAAATCCAGGGATTTTGTGGAGCTTGTCAGGCAGGGAAGCAACATAAAGCACAATTCAATGAAGGACAAGCATGGAGAGTTCAAAGAGTCCTTCAATTAGTTCATGCGAACATTTGTGGGCCAATGAACATGGCATTAATCATCAATACCAGGTATTTCCTTATGTTTGTTGATGATTATAGTAGGAAAATGTGGGTGTATTTTTTTAAACTAAAATCTGAAGTGTTGAATGAATTTCAAAAGTTCAAAGCCTTGGTAGAAAAAGAGCCAGGTTGTCACATTACCTCTCTTAGGTCTGATAATGGTGGTGAATTTTGTTACAAAGAATTCAACAACTTTTGTGTTAAACATGGGATCAAAAGACAATTCACTACACCTTACACTCCACAGCAGAATGGAGTGGTTGAAAGGTGGAACCGCACTATCACAAAGATGGCCAAGTGTATGTTGCAGACCAAGTGTGTTCCAAACAGGTTTTGGCCGGAGGTAGTGTTCATAGTAGTACACTCGCTAAATAGATCTCCAACAATGGCGATGAAGCGGAAGACTCCAAAGGAAGCATGGGCTAGAAGAAAGCCGAAAGTCATCCATCTTAAAGTCTTTTGTTCTACTACCTACACTTGGATTCCAGATGAAAAGAAAACCAAGTTAAATCCAAAGAGCTAAAAGATGATGATCACAAGGTACATCCATAATCATAAAGCCTATAGGTTGGTTGATATTAACACCAATAATGTGAGCTTTAGTAGAGAGGTTGTTGATGAGGAAGTTGCACCTTTCCACACTTCTCTTGAATTCAAAATTACTAAGTAGCCAATGGTGGATAAGAATTCAGGTGTCAAGCTTCAAGCAACTCCACCTGAAGGAGGGGAGAAGATTTTGAGCATGAGGAGTCTTCTAAGCCGGTAATTTCTGATGCAGATAGCCCAAATCAGCATTCAAAGGACGCAAATATAGGTGAGGATGAGGAGAATCCCAAGAAGAGACCCAAGTGGTGGCACAACACCATTGGAGATGTTCGGGTAGGTAAAATGATCGAGGGACGATCATCGAGAGGAAAGAGAAAACAGAAACCAAACATGGTCAACTTTCTATGATGGCCAATGTTTAGGAAATCTATGAGCCACAATTGTTTGAGGAGAAAGGGAGACCTGAATGGGAAAAGGACATGGCAATCCAACATGAGAGTTTGATGAAAAATCAAACTTGGGACCTCACAGCTCTTCCACCAAGGAAGAAACCCAATGGCTACAAATGAGTGTACAAGGTCAAGTACAAGGCAGATGGTACAGTTGACAAGTACAAAGCACGATTGGTTGCAAAAGGCTTCTCTCAACAAGAAGAAATTGACTATGAGGAGACCTTTGCTCTTACAGCAAAGATGAGCACCATCCGACTTGTTCTAGCCATGGCAACACAATTTGGCTAGAAGGTCCATCATATGGACGTGAAGAGTGTCTTCCTCAATCGAAATTGCAAGATGAGTTCTACAAGTATCAACCACGGGGTTTTCAAGTTTCGGGGAAGGAGCATCTAGTTTGCAGGCACCCAGGGCATGGTACATCAAGATTGACAGATACTTGGATGAACATGGGTTCTAATAGAGTCCTTCAAATTCCAATATCTATGCCAAAAGAGTTGGTAATGATATCATCCTAAAGGTCATATGTAGATGATATCATTATTACAAGTAGTGAGGAAAGTGTTATAGAACAGATCAAACCCAATATGAGAAAAACTTTGACATGATTGATCTAGGCCTCCTACACTACTGTCTAGGTGTAGAAGTTTGGCAAACATGTAGCAACATCTTTGTCTCACAAACAAAATATGCTAGGAATTTGCTTGACAGGTTCAGAATGACAAATTACAAAATCTCGCCTATACCTATGGAGAAAGGGTTGAAACTTTCAACCAAGACTAACTCTAAGGCAATTAATGAGTTAGTATACATGCAACTAGTGGGTAGCTTGATATATCTTACAGCCACTGTACCTGATTTGAGTTTCAATGTGAGCTTCATTTCTATATTCATGACAACGCCAAAGGTAGAGCATTAGACTGTAGCTAAGCAAGTCTTGAGATATGTGAAAGGGGCACTTGACTTTGGCATTCTATACAGTAGAAGCAAAGACCCTCAATTGTGTGGGTATGTATACATATTCAAATTGGGCAGGTTTCATCAATGATAGAAATCCACTTTTGAATATGTTTTCAACCTTGGCACAGGTGCAGTCACATGGACCAACAAGAAGCAGCATGCAGTAGCCCTTTCATCAACAAAAGCAAAATATCAAGGAGTAGTGAAAGGAGCATGTGAGGTAGTTTGGCTGAAGAAGATGCTTTCTGATATGCAGATGCAGCAAACAAAGCCAACACCCCTGTTATGTGACAATCAAGGGGTGGTCAAACCTGCCAAGAATCCAATCTTCCACGAGCGTACCAAACATGTTGATGTACATTGTCACTTCATCAAACAGCTTGTAGAGGATGGATCTATCGAGTTGAAGTACCATCCCACAAAGGACCAAACTATAGACATTCTCACCAAGTATTAAGATGTGCCTGCCCAGAACAAAGCAACAAGAAAAGATATCTTTCACAAGTACAACTTGTTGTTAGTACTTCATAAAACCATGGACTTTATCAAATAAAGCAACAGTTGATATATGGTGAAGCAAACACAAATTTATAGCAGAAATGTTTATAAGACAATAGCTTCACAATAGATGCCTTAAAATGGCTTCAGAATGACCAAGAATAATTACTCATCAATATCAAAGTACTAGCATTTGTCAGAAGCAAATAAGGCACTGTATGAATGAACTTTACAATTGCTTTTAGGTGCTTTTAGTGCCGCAATAGATGGTTGTAGCTTACTTTAGTAACAACAGCAAATAAGTTAGTATATTAGACTATTCTAAGGTTAGTAGTTAGTAGAGAGCTTAAGGTAAAGGTTTTGATAGTGGTTTTTGTCAATCACTCAATTGTAAGGCTTAGATCAGTGCTTTTTAGGGTAAATGGAGTCCTTTTAGGCAGCGGCAAATCTTGAAGAAACAAATGATAATAGTAGAGTTAGAGACAAGAGGGGTCAATAATTGAAGTGTTGGTAACCCAAGGCTTCAATTACCAAACCCTAGGGGGAAAATGGCTACTAGGAAGTAGGTAACCCTAGGCCCTAGTAGTTTTCCTCCTTTAGCTCAAGGATGAAGTAGATGACGGCTTAGATGAAGCAAAAGGTGCTAGGGTGTTGCAATGGCAAGGCCCTTAGCAAAAAGCTTCAAAATTTTTGATTTTCTAGCACAATCTAGTAGGTGAAAGTTATTAAGGCAAGAACAATAACATGTGCTTTAGCCTCCTAGGGTTTTAAGCTAGCAATTTCATAATCTTAGTATAAATGCAAGATAAATACAACCATAACCATTCAATGAAGAAGAATTGCAGAAAATTCACTTACATTTAACAAGAATCGTCTAGCAAATACCCTAATTGAACACTTCCACCAAGAAAAATGCCAAAATACTCCAAAATAAGCCTCCTTCAAGAAGTGTGCACTAAATTTCAGCCAAGAAACCCTAAGTAGGGCACAAATTTCAGACCTCACTAAGTGTTAGTGAAAGACGATGAAAAATAAGAGTGATTTTTCCCTTATTTATACAGTTACAATGACCAGAATTAGGTCAAAAAGGCCGACATGGCCAGTTTACATGTAATATCCAGTTTTTACATTAAAATGACAAATTAAACCCTAAATCAAGCAGAAATGGTAACGTCATGCCCCTTTTGGGTGACATTAGGCCTCTCTGGTGAAACGTTGGCCTCCAGGAGCAAAACGTTAGGCCTCCCAAGGCCTTTGGATCAAGCCACACGTGCCACTTAGCACATAACTTCCTCCAAAGTGTCCATCAAACGTTGGTGACGTCAAGGGTCACAGAGGTGATGTCATGGGCCTTTCAGGGCCAAAATCATAGTAGGAGGGAAAGACCCTCGTTAGTCCAGGCTTGTCGGGTTGTCTCTGGTGGAACGTCCTCCTCTCTCTCTGGTGCAAACCTTTGATCTGACTCTGCCCCTGGCTGGGGTCTCAGCGTCCATCTGGTGGGCTTTTAGCCCTATGGAGGTCCGAACTAATCATCTCCCCATGTCTACCTGTCCGTCGGGTGTGGCCCTGCAACAACAACAAGTACGCCCTCCATGGGCTCATAAGTCACAAGGATCATAGCAATGTCAATCACATCTAATAATCAAGTTATTTAAACATGTGCATAAACCCCTCTTTTCCCAGACAAGTGCTCAAAGACGTTATGCTATTCTACAAGCCAGGTTTGGAGAGAACGTCAAGAAGTCCTATTGGGCTAATTCTCATTGGACGTGGGATGTTTCCAAGTGAAGACAAATCCAGGCCATGTAAGTGGATGAGGTGGTGAGGGATGTTTGAGCAATGGGTGCAGTGATGACAGGGGAATGTATGGCTTACCTGTGGGTGCCTCTGAAGAGGGTGAGTTGCACCTAGTCATGGATGCAAATGTTTCCAAGCCCATTCAATGCCTTTTATCTTTTTATCTTATTGTTTTTTCTTTCAAGAGACTAGTTAGGGGACATTGCTCTGGCGTGGTGACCAGTGGTGACAATGTTACCCAAAAGCATTTCACGGAGATGAGAAGGTTGGCTCGTGATGAGACCCCCTTTCTCTTGGCTATGCCACCAAGAGCCACTACCCTGGAGTGGTGACCAGCTGAATGGTAGTGTCATACCGCTGCATGCCCATGGACCTAATAGGTTGGCTCGTGATGAGACCCCCTATCCTCCAACTAGGTCTTGATTTTATTATTTTATGGATCCCTCAGTTTCTTGTTGAGAAGCCTTTTATTGCTTTCTCAGGGATCCCTGGCGAAGCATCTAAAGGTTTTGTTCTTTTGGATTTTATCTTTTGCCAGCTACTTTTACCCTCTGGGCCTTTAGCCCCTTCTTCCCACAAGGTAAGGTACAACCCTTTGCTAGATTGGCAAACCCAATGCCCGAACCAGTGTAGGGGATGGATGAGAGGGAAAAAAGATGAAAAGTGATAAGTATGGTGGGAATGGACGATGACCTTTCATGAACCCACCCAGTGGCAACTCAAACCCTATGGGAACCAACTTGCTAGGGCATGTTGTCATTCCCCCCAGGTGTGAACAAGTGGAAAGGCATAAGATCAAGCACACGTCAGAAGTAAAAAGAATTAAATGCACATATTCAAAAGTTTTGAGAATCAGAGTGACACATACCATGATGCCCGGACTCATTACCTCATGGAACAAGACCCATTGTTGCTAAAGGACTAGGCCGATGGGATGGATGTTGTTGTTGCTAACAAGGTGGAGGCACCGAAGAAGAAAGATGGACCCTCCAGGACCAGGCTCAAGTCAATATGGCTCTCGGTACTCCATGTCTAGGACTTGTGGGACTCGAGACATAATCTCCTTAGTTATCCCTAGGCTAAGGGATAACATGTCTTATTTCACTTTATTGTGTTTCTCGATCTATCCCACATTCTTAAAGTGGATTGACTCAACTTGCTTGTAATCCTAATGTGAAAACAATAGAGAGAAGTCTTTCAAGTTATCTTGGCTTCCCTATGTGCTTGATTTCCGTAATAATAATTCTATTTGTACTTTTGATCTATATTACATAACCTTATGTCTTAATGTGCCTTTGTTTTTATTCAATTTATTCTACTGGCCTTCAAACGAAATGGTGACAACATTAAAATAGCGACTTTTCTTTTTTAAACGATTATGTAAGCTACAATGAGGCATGACGCATCGAATTAATGGAATGAACAAGCGGTTGGGACGATGTGAAGCGGCTATGTGAAGGATATATCATGGGTACCAATGTAAGAGGATGCCAATGGTTTCCACACATAATTAGTCGAAGAGATTAGTAAGATTTTACTATTATGTTCATACTGTCTCAATTCTCTTCATAGGTGGTACCCTATGATGGCATTGGTGACAGCAAAACTACCTTCTCCAAATCAGTGTGAATTAAAGCGATGGCATATGTAATCTGTCTACATTTTTTTAGGGAAGGATCATGCAATAGTTAACTTGCTATCCTTTTGATTTGGGTCACAGATACTTCTAGATATCAATAATTTGTATTCCACTATGAAGTCGAACTGTTGTTATCCCTGGTGACAACGGCTCATTGAGAACACCTAATAAAAAAATTGTTGGTGATTGCTAAAGAACTTTTTGGCAACAGAATGATCCTTTGTCTTTCTGATTTTTTTTAATGCCTCTTGATAATTCTCTCGTTGCTTCTTCTTTTTTAGCTTTCGATTTTATGGTTTTGATCTTCCTTCAAATTTCTTTGCAAAGGATTGTTTCTAAAGTCTTTGGTCAAAATCTTGTTCGTGGGAAAAGACTCAGATCAAAGGAACTCTAGTAAATATGTGGCCAAAAGCTGGGTTAGACAAGGTATGATAAAAAGTGTGGCCAAGGGCCATGATCAAATTTGGCTATGATACCAATGTAATGAATAATAGTTCATTCACTGAATATCCAAGATAAGAAGGGCAATGAGATGAAATCCATATCAGACAAGTAATAATTTATAATTGAATAAATAAGATATAGACAAATTGATGAAACAATACAATGTCATGATATAGTATAGTTACACACATCGACTAGTCACGATGGTGAACGATCATGTCCCTTAGTTACGTTTATTATTATTATTTAATGTTTATATATATATATATATATATATATATATATAATTTTAATTACATGCCAATAGTGACCTCAAATTGTTTACATGATCTATCATACTTTCATCATTTGACATTTTCCAACTAAAAAACTCTTGTTTGGATATTTTGCATTTTGTGCTTCACCATAGAATAGTGTTTCTACATGATGCATCTCAATATATGATAATCCCTAACCTATAAGAGCCTTTACCCAATTGTCCTTATTTTTCCATTCAACTTTTGTACTTTAGCTAGCCTCCTTTCCACACTAGTCACTACCCAAAGACTCCTTTCCATTAAACAAAGTTGAACTTTTAATTTCTAGGTATCAAAGTTCTATCCACTAAATTTTTCGATAAATGGTGTTGCTTGCATTTTTTTCAAAAATTGGAATAGAAAAACACCTCCAAGTTTGAAAATTTCACATAAGATAGGCACAAAAATTTCTCCTCAAAAAACCTCACTCTCTCTCTGCCCTATAAGTTTGTACCTGCATGTACTTGTTTCAAAAAATCATGTTTGTGCGAGATTTGTTTCTTCTGTCCATAGGCATAGCTAGGATGCATCCAATCTACATCGGCACGTCTGATTATTTCCATGAAATTCTTGGATGAGCATGTGTTTAATTAGCAATGTATTCTCTTTATATCGTCAAATGTTTTGATGGGGCATTCATCTGCGACGGGTCGTGCCTTTTCATGTCTACAAGGTGTTTGGATTCTACATTCTACAAGATGTTTGGGTTTTATGTGCTACTTGGAATCACTTGCTTGGACTATCTGTAATGTCCCCATTTTTGGACATTATTATGTTACATAGTGTTATGCTTACCAGAGTAGCCAGATGGGGGTGATGAGTTCAGGAGTTATTGAGGGGTTTTATTGGGCCATGTTGCTGCCTTTATACACACCTGGAAAACGTGGAAGAAATCTTCAATCCACTCATTGTGTCCTTGAGGGCAAGTTAGAGTTAAAGTGTTGTCACCTGGTCCTCAACTCCTCCGTCTAGGCCAACTCCTAGCGAAGCCAAGGGGGGTAGTCCCTAATAAAATAATCTAAGGCCTAAACTGAATCTAAGCAACTAATATTCTAGGAGTTTATTGCATTAACCAATATATGAAGTAAATCTATTCTAAAGCATACATCAATCAACAACCATAAGATACATAAGATGTACTTGCATAAAAGGATACTTGAAATAATAGTTGCAAGTAAAATAAACAAATGCTTCAAAATAAATCACTGAAAGTAAAGTGCTTTGAAGCAAATGGCTTTTGTAAATGTAAAAGTGAGACCAGTACCTTAAAAGTATCGTGGGCAGTGTAGATCGCGTATTTTATTAGATTTATTGATAGTAGGTTAATGAGGTAAATTTTATTTACAAGAAAATAAATGTTTGAACTAAACTAGATTTGACCTCTCGAGAGGTTATCCCTTTAGCTCAAAGATTTGCTGAGAACTTGCCAAAACCAAACGGTTTCACCAACAAGCCCACTAGAGGTGTCGAAGGTCCAACACTGAGGGGAACAAACACGAGGTATTCAGTGAAACTTCGCACACTCCCCTTAGGCGGTTCTTAAAGCCAAGCAATAAGTCTCTTTTGAGATTTCTCTATTAATCTATCACCACTGACCAACCCAGCGTGTGTGAAACTTACTCCCAGAAGATCGAGACAAGCTCGCAACTAGAAGGGTCAGGAACAACACTGGGAACTAAGGGGAGTTGTTTATTTCAAACAAGAAATAAATTGCATAAAACAAAATCTAAACTAGCAATTAGTGTTCTACTTTGCAAAAGGGAAACTGACTAGATTGTGATTTATTTTAACCTTATTGTTTATGTGAGATTGTAGTGCCTTGTGATGAATAAAAAGATAAAATTTAGCTTTATGCTTAGGTGTGAAAATTGATTCTAAGTTAAAATTGCAAAAATGACACAATCACCAAAAACACTGTTCCCCCTAGGGGGGATGAAGAGTGGGAGTTTGTAGCCCCACTGATTTTATTAATGAAATTACACAACTCTTTATTGGAGTGACTTGTGACCATTCATTAGGGGGGTCACAAATCTTTACAATGTTTTACAAGTGTTTATTGAAGAAAGGGATGCTCCCAGGGGTCCCGGGTGCTCCAAATCTGCCCAAAATTAACAGAATTTCCTCTTATTTGTTCGCAAAACTGCACAAAACAGCAAGCAAACAAAGACAGAAGATGGTCAAAAACACTTTGGAAGTGCCTTTGGTTATTAGTAGGAAAGCCCCAAAATGACTAAGTAAAACTAGTGTAAATTAAGCAAAATGAACTAAGAAGAGCAAGCTAAAAAGCCCGTCTCCTTACGGTCTTTGTCTGTTGTTTTAAAACAACAATATAAAGGCACTTAAATTGCCAAATATGAAAGTGAAAGCCTTTAGAAAAGAATTACCTTTTAACCTCTAAAAATTTTGAAAGAAAAGCGTGCCAAAAGGAGACTTTTACTATGCTAGTTCTAAGCATTAGATGAAACTTGAATGTACAAACTTAGATCTAGTTTATCTTATGCATGCAAACTTAGATATTCAGAATTTAAAATGAAAGAAAGATCTAAGCACTTGCATGCGACCAAGTAACCAAAAAAGTAGAGTTTCTTTTGAGAAAGAGAGAAGGAAGAAACTTGTAGCCTTGGAACCCTTGGGCAATGGAGTCTTTAGATGCATTAAGGAGGGACTAAGTCTTTAAATCTTTGAAGTTGTGAAGCAACAACCGAGTTCCATCGCCACTCCAAGCTATGAGAACCTGTAAGCTTTAAAATCTTGCAATAAAATTTGTCAACAAAAATTGGTGTCACCTACAAAAGAGACTTGAAGAGTATGTTAGTTAACCGAAACATGCATACAAATCAAAGAGTCCAAATGTAAATGAACAATAGGATTAACAGCAAGCTAGATAAATCTTATCCTATAGAGTGACAACACCCTACAAAAGACCAAATCAACAAATCAAATGAAAAAATTAGGCAGGTATTACCTCATAGATTAAGCACAAATGACATCAAGCATCCACACACATGTATAACACACCTTCTTGACCTCCAAAGTCTCTTTATTCCAAATAAAAGTATTACAATAGTATACAACCACAAGCAATACTTCCCAACTCCAAATAGCTTTACAATCGGAGAGCATGCTTTATTTATAGCAAAAGAAGGAGAAGCCCAAGAGAGGAGGGCGCACCAAGTGGAGGAGACGACGCACCACATGTGAGAGGGAGGTGGCCAAGTGTTATGGTATGGGTTGCCACCTCTCCCATAACCCCAAACCGTGACAAGTGGAGAGGTATGAGACAAGGGAGAGGGCGCCACCTCTCCAAAAGAAGGTGGCCTCTCTCTAGAATGTGCCACCTCTCCAAGAGGGGTGCACTTTCCTTTGTCCACATGCTTTAAACCATAGTTGGCTGCCATATCACTTCAAGTTTCAACCAATTAACTCATCCTTTGAGTGCCACATAACTCTTTGGACTTTACTTGACTCCAAACATATCAAAACATGTTTCCGGCAAGAATGCTATAAAATAGCACTTGCTAATTTTTCCTGATTTTTTATGTCTTTTTTGGGTTTTGTGAGTAAAATTGACTTTTTAGTGATTAAAATCACTAATTTCATTCACAAAAGTGGGTACTTAGGTAAAGTGGGTGCTCTTGGTTCAAAAATAAGCACCCCCTCTAGGTATTAGGAAGCATATGAAGCCTCCTAATACCACGTTTTTTTTACAACTTCAAATTACAATTAAAAAATTTCGTTTTACGAAGAAAAAAAATTATTAACTGAAAAATTAAAAAATCCCAAGGGGGACTTAGTACATTTCCATAAAACTTTAGGAGGATGTTTAGCATGGTAATATACATTAGACACTAGGCTTAGAACCATGCTAAGGCCCAACCATAAGTATATACTCCAGCTTTGGAGATATTGAGTGAAAAAAACTCGAAAATTATAAATTGCTTAGACAGCAAAATATAATTAACAAGTAAAAAAAACACTCCAGAGTAACAACTCATGTCTAAGTCTTAGGTGGCTAAACCTTTTACAAAGTTCATCATGCAACATCACTTATTACATTTCCCCATAGGGTATGGAAATGTGGTAAAAAAGTTTAAAAAGGGCCATATTGCATGTTGAACTTCTGAATTTTGAATTTTGAACAAGTCATTGTTCAATCTTTGGCGGCTCATCTGCAAGTCCATCCTAGTGCAACTTGGTGGATAACAGGTCGGACTTGCATCGTTCATCATATTTCATCATAAGAATCCATTCTGCACAGCTTGGCTTTGGTTTCGTTGTATTCCGACGATTTCCGTAATTTTGAGTTATCATGGGACATATTTTAATTAATTTCACTAAGAAGGTCATTTTGGGCATAATACTTGGAGAAACCTCTTAGTGTAATAGCTCATCGGAATTGGGAGAAAGAGCACTACAGGATTAGATGATGAGAAGTGACTTTCAGTGGCTGGAGAACCGAGAGGGACGAATAAATCACTTTTTAGAGGCAAAAAGGCCAATTAATTAATAAAGTGATTTTATTTAAGAATAATAAAAATAAAGTAAAAGTCACTTGGAGGGAAAAGGTGAACAGAGGGGATAAAAGAGAGATAGGGGCCTCTATTCTCTCATTATATTGATTATCATTTTGATGTCTGGCTTCTTGCTAGAGAGTCCACGATGTTTGGGGGATTTGAAGGTTTTGACAAAACAACCCTAGAGATCAGCTCAATGGTGAAAGATTCCACCTTTCCTGATCCAAGCTTGGCCAAGGAGGTGAAAGATTCCTCCCTCACCATTCTAGTTCAGGTCTATTCAGCCACAGGTTTTGTTTTACAGTGAAAGAAGAGTTACGGTGCAGATCTGGAGGTTTCCTGCAAAGAGGGCGCATTGTGAAGGAGAAAACAGTTCGATTTGAATTATGAGAGTTGGATCTCGTAGAGATCTTGTACCAGGAACATTTGTCGTCCATGGGGTTACATCTTCTTGGCATTATTGGGGTTTTCATGCTCCATATTTATTTATTTTCATAGTTGGGCGAACTATTGCTTGAGGGACTGTATTCAAAGGTCAAGATCTTCATTTCTGGAGTTGGGTTGAGCATTTATCTCTTGGGACCAAAGTCTACTCACCTTGGGTGAATTTTGGAGAAGGGTTTGAGTGTCATCCCTTTAGAAAATAGATTGATTAGYGGCTGGGAGAAACTATTAGAGCAAGGCGAATTATTGGCACTTGGTAGCTTGGTTATCATGTGGTAGATTGCATTCTTGGAGGAGATCTATTGTGGGTACCCTTTGGAGGGTTTCTAGAGTTGGTTTGTTGCAGATTTTTAGTGTTTGGAGCCTTCTACATCAGCCATATAATTTTGTATCAGATTTACATCAGATCTRTCCACCCATGTATTGAGGTTAGCAAATTAAATAATAAAATCAGATCTGAGTTGTTTTGGCTTCATTGTGTATTGGAGTTTCTTAGTATTGTTTCCTATGTATTTCTTGTGTAATTTACATGTCATTTCATGCCCAACAACTACCATACATAAGAAACAAAACCAATGATGAAAGCTACAGCCATATGTATGCAAAGTGCTTGACAAAACACTTCAACCAATCAATTGCAAATAAACATAACAGCAAGCATAAATTCAGAACAGCCACTCATTGGGAAGGGATTAGAAGTTGCATATGATGTGTTTGACATAATATTGAACCCTTAAACTTGAGATAAGTGGGACAGCAAGTATTGAAGTGATTTCAAGAGAGTTGACAGCTTTTATACCAAGTGTTTGACAAAATTTCTCAACCACATTAATCTGATATTTACATCAGATTTGGTTGGGAACATTACAGTGGTATCAGAGAGAATTTCCTTCGCCAGCCTGTGATATACATTGATGATCTAGAGGAGAGATGGATTTTGCGGATTTTGCAGAAGAGATCATATATTGTAATGAGGAATATCAAGCCCTTAGTGAGACATCCAGGGCTCAAGTGACATTCCAACAGTTTGTATCCATCAAAAATCCTAGTTGGAGCAAAGATGAGGTTACACAATGGGTCAAAAGGATGGAAGAAATCAATTATTGGTTCAACACAGCAAAAGAAAACAGAGCCAAAGAAGGCAAGGAGGTAGATACATCACTACCAGCTGTTAAATTATGAGCTTGATTTCTTATGCGGATTAATTCTTTTATTTTCTTCAATACTTTGATTCCATCTTAATATACTTCAACAATTCCAAATCATAATCGAATAGAAATAATTATGTAGATAAGTAAACATGCATATAAACAACACATATACCCTGGGGAAACCCTATACAAGGAGAAAAACCTCAGCAAACAATATTCCTTTATTGCATTCATAATGTAAGATCTCTTACAAATATCCACCATGAATGTTCTGCTCTCAAAGAGCTTGCCAAGATGACTGTGACCTGACAAAGACTTACAAGACCTTGCTGAAATACACCTCTGATATGCTGCCTCTTTATCATTGATCTGCTCCTCTATTACTTCACCCTCAACCTGCATATGGAAACTGTGTTTCAAAACTGTGTTGAAGAGAGGGTTCGACCTCTTCTTATATAGGTTGAAGAGGGGAAGAGGGGAGGCTCGAAATAGTAACCTGAATGCATGCATTAAACATAACTCAGCTTCATGCTTTAGTTCGAACTTAGAACTAGACTTGAGATTGGTTACAATTCAGCTTTACACTTTAGTTCGAACTTAAAACTAGACTTGAGATTGGTTACAACTCAGCATTACACTTTAGTTCGAACTTAGAACTAGACTTGAGACTGACATGCTTTAGTTCGAACTTAGAACTAGACTTAAGACTTTAGTTGCAACTCAACATTACACTTTAGTTCTAAGATAGAACTAGACTCAAGACTTTAGTTGCAACTCAACATTACACTTTAGTTCTAACATAGAACTAGACTCAAGACTTTAGTTACAACTCTTGACAAGGMAATTCRAAATTCTYTTCATGGTGGATAATKTTTACACGTGCCAAYGCACTAGATCAATACAATTACATCATTTGCAATATTAGGAATATCGTTTGTTTCTAGCTCATAGGAATTTTACATTCAACCTAACTTTTGCTAGATACCTTGACTTTTGCTCATGGCTCACAAAGTTTGACTAGGCTCACAGAGGTTGTATGTTCCCCCTGACTTTTGCACTAGTCTGTCTATGCTCACAGAGGTTGTACGTTCCCCTTGACTTTTGCACTAGACTGTCTATGCTCACAGAGGTTGTACGTTGCCCCTAACTTTTGCATTAGACTCACATAGCATCTCGTTCGTCCTGACTTTTGGTTTGACTCACAGAGGTTGTACGTTCCCCCTGGCTTTTGTCAATACCTCACAAGACTGGTTGATTCTCCAAATCTCCCTGGCTAGCATCAGGGTGGCCCATATGGCCTCTCATTGGAGAATGATTATCRATGCTGCCAAATTTAACACTAGCTARTAGATGGAAGGAAGCACAGATTGAGCCTACACCCATTAGGAGCAGGGAACTTTGCTACAGTTGCGAAAAGCCTTGGAGCCAGATCACATAAGCAGGGGTAAATGGAAGGTGCACTACGACAATGAGAATGCAACCATGGATGCCTATTTAGAGCAGTCCAATGAGGCTAGTGACTCTTGCGCATCTGAGGGACAATTGGATGTACAGGATCATAGCGCATGTGCTTTAGCAATCCTATCAGATAGTGTTGACTCAACACTTCATCATAGTGGTGACACGTGTGAAGATTCAAATGTGTTAGCACTTGGTATGAGGTCATTCGTGAGGAATAATTTTCCTTCCATGGAATTGAGCATGACACGGTCCTTACCTTCTCAGAAATTTATGATAGACATGGCGCGGGAGGATATCAGTAGCATTGCGGAGGTGGTTGAGGAGCCTTCTGTAGCATTTGAACATAAGGGACATATGGATCTACAAACCCAAGAGGAGAGACATGGCTTGGAGACAGTTGACTATAGGCATACCTATCAATATGAGGAGAGCGAGTCGCCTCTTTTGGGGAGTCTATTATTAGATCAGGTGGTGGAGACCGACAGCTTGTTGGGATACTCACTTCTAGGACCAGTTTACAGTGCTGAGAATACACTCCTTATTGGTTGGGATGACCATATCACATGTCTGGACACATCTGTAAGGGATCCAGGTGCAAATGACATTAGTAGAGTGAGCGCACAGGAGGATACAGCTCCTCATACAGGATACAGTGCGATTCAGATGGGGGTAGCAATTGGTGATGGTGTGTAGTGGTATACAGGAGGACTCAGTAGCACAGTGGACACTGAGCAATTCAATGCCTTATCTTTTGAGGAGTGTGATGTTGGGGATTCCATTGTTGACACTAATAGTGAGAGGCATGAGGTAGCACCTCAGCAGGATTGTGATCAGGAGTCACGACACTTGACAGGACAGTTGAGAGCCAGTGAGGACATGATCATGGCAGCAACTAGATGCATTGATGACACACGCATTGGTGGCAGGTTATTGTTGGAGGGCCTCGATAGCACATGATAGTTCAGATGGGGGGCTTGCCATTGATGACTTCCATACACTCAGGGAGAGAGTGACTGTGATGAGGGCCGACTACCAGCAGTTGTTGATGGATAGAAATTACCTATTGGAGGTTGGTGAGATGTATCACAATGCATTGAGGGAGAAGGAGATTGAGGTGGACTGACTCAGTCATGAGTTGGTGAGCACATGGGGATTCTTGGAAGGCGCACAGACAACCCTTCAGGAATCAAGGTCCATATTAGAGGATCTCCTTGATGAGACAAGTTGGGGATCCACTACATCTATCTCAGCAGAGAACCAAATGTATACTTCAACTACTTCACTAGAGGATGTTGGTGGGTTGGTAGAGGAGCACCAGTTGATGGAGGTGTGTGAGGGACACCCAGGATCGTTGATGGATATGGAGAGATGTGACTAGGAGACGTTGGAGGATATCTATGTGTCACAGGGACCACCATTCATGAGGGGTTCTGAGACAGTTGGTCTTACACATACACCTGGGGATTCCAGAGCCAAGGGCAATTATGAGGACACTTTCATTGGTTTTTCAGGATTGGATGACATCCATATAGAGGTTGACCGAGCAGTACACCTTGGATACATGATGATGCAAGAGGATACAGAGGCTTCCATGAGTATACAAGGGCATATGATGATGAGAGTTAGTTCACAGGGGCTTGCAGAGGTGTACAATGGGATTCAGGGGGACGCATTGGATTGCAGGGAGGACATACTTAGGGGAGCATGGAGATTCCTCTCCCTTGCAGCAATACATAGTTATGGATGATCACCTTCACAGTAGCAGCAACGATATGAGTGATGATGGAGGGAGAGTGATTGACCAGCAGTCTGTGGAGTTATCGACTGTTGTACCCGATGGTTGGAGTTTAGTGATGAGCACAGGCGATTATTCACCATGGGTGCCAGTGGATGAGTTTTTGGTCAAGTCCTTGGGATTGACCAAGGTCTATGATACTTTCCAGTCCTACATACAATTGTCGTTATTTTTGTTAGTCTTCCCCGATACTTTCATCATAGACAGCAGCATAGTGGGAGATAGACAACGGCAGGGGACGTGGAGAGTTGGTAGGCAGAGACCACCTGACAGGAGTGACTTAATTATATACAGCAGGATAGGGCTAGTTCATCTGAGACAGTCATATGAGGCTTGGGGCATGATGGAGAGCATCCTTAGTCGTGGGGCAGAGTATGTTCCAGAGATGGATACAGGTTCAGAGTCTCAGCACGATGAGGACTGGGAGCAGAGATGGGCATGTGCTTCTAATGAGACCTATGAGATCAGTTGACAAGAGGTATGGTCGCAGCAAGCAGCGTCAGGGATCTTAAGGACTGTACATGATGTACCTATGATTGGACGACCTGGCCATTTCAAGACTCCTCAACAGAACAAAGAGAGATTCTCCTTGAGGAATCTCTATGATGATGTCATGAGACACATGGGGGTATGTCTTGTATGTCAGCATCACGAGTCAAGGAATGACTCTGTAGACACCCTTGTTTCAGTGCCGAGTTGGGAGAGTATGCTAGCTTCTCTCGACCCTAGGACACTAGAGACATATAGTAGGGCTGACATCATAAAGATATTGTTGGAGCATGAGACGTCGCAGGCAGCAGTGTGGATTGGCAGGGAGGCCGAGTTTAGTGATTATGGACAGGACAACATGACTATCAACATACTTCGGCCAGAGGTTTACAATTTTGTGGGCACTGAGATACTTGGTATGACACCTTCAGAGTTATGTGATGCAGGATTTGGTGGTCTTCTAGAGCGCATGAGGGTTTCAGAGACTTGCATGATTGATTCTTTCCATTGTTGGGGGAACTTGAGAGCAAGTCAAGATGAGTATGCTCTGTGGAAGGATGGATCTCCTTGGTTGAGGATCAGATATATCAGCAAATCATCTTCTTGGTTGGAAGAGGGTTTGGCTTCTGCCAGAGACGATAGTTGGGAGATGGGTTTATGTGAGAGACTCCTTGATGGATGGATATTATATCTACGTGTTCCATGGGTTGGGGTCTCTAGGAGATTCATGGTGTTGGTATCTTACAGGACTATACTTCACAGGGCACTGTAGTTCGCATCTTGATATGAGATCCTAGGATTGGAGTACTTGGTAGTCCAGAGTTTGATGGGGTCGAGATCCGATTAGAGTGGTTGCGTGGGGAGTAGACCGAGGATCGAGTGCACACAATCATTCTATTCATCAGGAGCATTTGGGTATCATGTTTGGTGAGCACTCGGAGGGGCCATGTCTTGAGGAGAGCTTACTACAGATCACACAGGTGGATATGAGATCATGGTATCACATACAAATTGATTCAGTTATTGCTTGAGGACAAGCAATATTCTAGCAAGGAGGACTGTAATGTCCCCATTTTTGGACATTATTATGTTACATGGTGTTATGCTTACCGGAGTAGCCAGATGGGGATGGCAGCGAGTTCAGGAGCTATTGAGGGGTTTTATTGGGCCCGACTTGCATCGTTCATCATATTTCATCATCAGGATCCATTTCGCACAGTTTGGCTTTAGTTTCGTTGCATTCCGACGATTTCTGTAATTTTGAGTTATTATGGGTCATATTTTAATTAATTTCACTAAGAAGGTCATTTTGGGCATAATACTTGGAGAAACCTCTTAGTGTAATAGCTCATCGGAATCGGGAGAAAGAGCACTACAGGATTAGATGATGAGAAGTGACTTTCATTGGCCGGAGAAGCCATAGGGACGAATAAATCATTTTTTAGAGGCAAAAAGGCCAATTAATTAATAAAGTGATTTAATTAAAGAATAATAGAAATAAAGTAAAAGTCACTTGGAGGGAAAAGGTGAATAGGGGGATAAAAGAGAGATAGGGGCCTATATTCTCTCATTATGTTGATTATCATTTTTGATGTATGGCTTCTTGCTAGAGAGCCCATGATACTTGGGGATTTTGAGGGTTTTGACAAAACAAACCCTAGAGATCAGCTCGATGGTGAAAGATTTCACCTTTCCTAATCCAAGCTTGGCCAAAGAGGTGAAAAATTCCTCCCTCACCATTCTAGTCCAGTTCTATTCAGCCACAGGTTTTGTTTTTACAATGAAAGAAGAGTCAGGGTGCAGATTTGGAGGTTTCCTGCAGAGAGGGCGCATTGTGAAGGAGAAAACAATTCGATTTGAATTCAAAGAGTTGGATCTGGTAGAGATCGTGTACCAAGAACATTTGCCATCCCTGGGGTTACATCTAGGCATTATTAGGGTTTTCATGCTCCATATTTATTTATTTTCATAGCTGGGCGAATTATTGCTTGAGGGACCATATTCAGAGATCAAGATCTTCATTTATGGAGTTGGGTTGAGCATTTATCTCTTGGGGCCAAAGTCTACTCACCTTGGGCGAATTTTGGAGAAGGGTTTGAGTGCCATCCCTTCAGAAAACAGATTGATTAGTGGCTGGGCGAAATTATTAGAGTAGGGCGAATTATTGACACTTGGTAGCTTGGTTATCATGTGGTAGATTGCATTCTTGGAGAAGATCTATTGTGGGTACCCTTTGGAGGGTTTCCAGAGTTGGTTTGTTGCATATTTTTAGTGTTTGGAGCCTTCTACATCAGCCATATACAGATCTGTTCACCCATGTACTGAGGTTAGCAAATTAAATAATAAAATCAAATCTGAGTTATTTTGGTTTCATTGTGTATTGGAGTTTCTTAGTATTGTTTCCTATGCATTTCTTTTGTAATTTACATGTCATTTCATGCCCAACAACCACCATACATAAGAAACAAAACCAATGATGAAAGCTACAGACATATGTATGCAAAGTGTTTGACAAAACACTCCAACCAGCCAACTGCAAATAAACATAACAGCAAGCATAAATTCAGAACAGCCACTCATTGGGAAGGGATTAGGTGTTGCATATTATGTGTTTGACATAATATTGAACCCTTAAACTTGAGATAAGTGGGACAGCAAATATTGAAGTGATTTCAAGAGAGTTGAGGGCTTGTATACCAAGTGTTTGACAAAATTTCTCAACCACATTAATCTGATATTTACATCAGATTCGGTTAGGAACATTACAATGTCGTCTACAATCTACTTATAGTTGCACATTTTTCCTTTTCTTCTACATCCATGTCGAGTCATCTATACCTTGCATTCTTCACAGAAATCCTCCCTTGAAATTTGATGTCCAATGTCTAATATTCAAGAGAAACAATCGTGCCCTTTGCCCAAATGCCTAACAATGGAAATACTTATAACTGACTTGTGATTTCTCTCATGCGCATCTAAAACTTGGTCTCGTCCCAATTGAATTAACAATTTCATTCTCCTTGAGCTACAGGGGTTCCCACTCTAATACCAATATTCAAAAAGCTTGAATGCAACACACATTAAATATAACATAAATTAATTAATTACAATTGGAGTCATTTCATACATTATGAGAGTCCCTTTATTCATAAGTTCAAGGAGTAGATCAATCAAACTTTCATAACTACACAACCCTAATCATAAACATAGGTCATAATGATTTTTATTTCCTAACGTGATATAGTAACAATAACTTGAGTCAACTAGTGACTCTTATTACATCAATATAATATTTTTTAATGTTATTATTCTTACATACTATGTTTCATTAAGACCTCCATGAATCACCATTCACACTCTTATTCATAACTTCAAACGTCGACAAATAATTAGCACAAAACTTTACTACAATCCTTTTCTTCACCTCAAAGAAAAGGATTGTACACGTTATCAGCAAAGATGGAGCAACACAGAATGACAATACCTCTAATCGTGATGATAACTCCATATTAGATGGGGGTCTCTTTGTACACATTGAGGTCCATGCCCATGACAGTTGGGGAATAGAACAGTTCAACAAATTAATTGGTTCTTCCAAACTATGACTTATTAACAAAAACTTCTAATGAAGTCTTCATAATGGCCTCGTTATTTAACTCAAGGCACACTTTGTAAAATAATAAAGCACATCATCATATAATGATAATACCTCGTTTGACCACGTGTTTAAGACATTGAAGACAAAACAGATTACAAAAATAAATATGGCAAGCAACCAACTTGGGGCCAACATCTACCCCCTCCACTACTATTGATAATTCCCACTTAACTCATGGGAGTAATGGCTGCATCTTTGTCATATGTATTGATGTCAAAAAAATCTAGAGTTCTCTGTACAAGTCATCTAGAGTTCTCGAATCTCCATAGCTTAAGTGTTTAACAAAAATGTATAGTAAATCACCACAACTACCTTTCAATAAGACATTCATAAACCGCCATTCCCACTCCTACTCTTAACCCTCGAATGATTATGACAAAATTGTATTACAATATTTTTCTTCTTGTCCTTCTTTGAAATTAAGAAGACTAAATTATGTTCACACAGTACATGAAGGTTTGTTATTATGTGAGTTATTTCTAGTACAAGCATAACTAAAGAGGATTGTGTAACCTCCTCCACTCAAATAAATATGGAAACTATCAAAGATGCTTTGTTAATATCTAGGTGTCAAGCAGCCAACACTTATGAAGAGGTGGGATATTGTTTTACATTGAACAACAAAGGCCACAATTAGCCAAACTTAATAGTGATGATGGCCTTGTCGTTTCACAAGACGAAACAAATCACACTCTTGGGGAAAATGAACCCTAGTCGGGGGAATATCACCACCCACGCTTAACAACTCATCAAGCCCCTACTATTCACTCAAACCAATATGAAGAATTATATTTCAACTTTGTCATCATTGAGTTCATCTTCATTCTCTAATTATAAAACTTCACTTAGGCCATCGACATCCTTTCTTCGCGAATGATCTTTGCCTTGGAGATCCTTCTCTTTCTATACTTTGCCATCTATAATTCTAACTACAAATACCCACTTTCTCACTACATCTTCACATTCACAATCAAACACATCTTCATCCTCCTACATGTCATTATATTGCATGACTTTCTTATCATACCTCACATTGTCATTTCCTACAGCATACTTGTTGCATAAAATGTCATGATTTTTCATGATATCTTCAACAAGAATGATGTCCACATTTGGCGAGATGACCTCTTGAACAAGATCAAAAGTGCATCAATTTGCCTACAATAAATAGGATGTCCTCTCTTTCTTGATCATCCTTTACATAAGTGATATTACAATGATGTCATTTATACATTGATTAGATCATCCTTCATACTTGTGATGTCATAATGAGGTAACTTCCCTTCATTAAATAGGTCATCGTCATCATTTATGAAGTCTTCTACATGCACTTTGTTCTCATTATAAGAATCCTTCATGTTAAGTACGACATCCTCTTCTCTGTTTATGATGTCCTCATTGTCCACTTTGACCCCTTTGACTAGGACATCCTTGTTAATGAGACTATCCCTTTCTCACTACGACATCCTCATCAATAAGGTCATTCTCTTTCACAAGGACATCTTTGCTAATAAAGCTATATTCTTTTAGGACATCTTCACTAATGAGTTTGTATACATTTTTCAAATCATATTATATTTATATGACATCATCATTCATCATTTTTTGTACTTCCATTATGCCATTATTCATCAAGAGATTGACTTATCAAGTCGATCATCTACTACATGAAGACATCCTTCATTATCTCCTCCATGCTTGCCAAGACTTCATCGCATTAACTTTTGTTGAATGCTTCCTCAAAATCACTTGTGCAGGTCATCCTTGTACTACTTCCTCTAATACTCTTCTTTGTGGACATCTTTACAGGTTCCTTTTCATCATAGAATTTTTTAACACGTTATCGAAGTTTTTGCTAAACTCCTTCATCATTCTCATCATTTTAGCCTTTAGTTGTGTTGTCCACAAACACTATAGGAGGCCACTATTTAATTTCATTTCATCTTTTGGATATTGTTGAATATTTATGACTATGACTCATCCATCCTTCTTGACTTTTTGCAACTTGTACTTGATGAGAATCTCTCTTCACTACCTACGTGCTATTTCAAATGAAATACTTTACTACCTTGTTATGTCACCATTATATCTCTACACCAATCATGAATACCTCAAATGTTTCGTAAGAATTGTTGTCATGACAACATTGAGTAACTTGGAGCCCTGGGGCATGTTGGAATTACCACGAGATCAACGAGAAATCTATACATACTTTGTAATTGATGACGTTATCTCTACACTAACTCTCTTTTCCTTCAAATCAATTGATAATACTTTATTGCCACTATATTTCTATCTAAGCCATGCATAGCTTAAACTCTTTGTACAATGGTATTCCTAACAAAGTGGAGTAAGTTGGGGCCCCTAGGTATGTTGGAATTACCATGAAATCAACAAGAAATCCTTGACCTGCTATAAATACTTATGTTGAGATACAAATTCCCTTTGGTTCCACTCAACCATGATTGAACATACTCAACTCAAACTTGGGGCACCATAATGTAGGTCTACCCATTCTAATCTATTATTTTCATTTGTCATAATTTACCTATTATTTTCATTTTGCAATCATTAACTATCATCGTGATTTCAATGGCATGATTGTCTTTGACCATCACCAAATTGATGTCCTCAACCCGAACTTGTTGATGATTACAGTTGTGTGAGACATCCTCCAGGACACAGACTGAGTGAGTCGGCCTGAGAGAGAGCCCATGAGTTGGGTGTGCCCATGAGATGGGTGTGTGGTTCCTCTATGAGACGGAGATGGAACGTTATGTGCCCCTGTGTGGGGTGAGGAAACCCATGAGCTGGGTGTGTGGTTCCTCTCTGAGACGGAGATGGAATGTTGTGTGCCCCTGTGGGGTGAGGAAGCCCATGAGTTGGGTGTGTCGTTCTCTCTGAGACGGAGATGAAACAATGTATTGGTCCCCTCTGTGCAAAGAGTTGAGATGATTGCTCTAGATGGTTCTCCTGTGAGATGCAGTGAGAAAGAGATCTGTTGAGTTGGACATGCCAGTGGTTGAGCACAGGTGAACGTGATCCCAGTGGCTGAGCACTAGTGAGTGTGATTCTCCTGTGAGATGCGGTGAGATAGAGATGTGGACATCCTTGTGGCTGAGCACAGATGGATGTGCCCCTACTGGCTGAGCACTAGTGGGTGTGTGAGATCCCTTGCTATATTGTTTAAGAGTCGGACTTACCTGTAACCCTATTTGTGATGTAAAGGGTACAGGTCAACCCCACCATAAAGTGAAAGATAATTAATGTAAAAGATAATTAATATGGTAATTATTAATTATATTGTGAGTTATTGAGGTCGGCCCTGTTGTGCCAATAGACACTACTTTTGATAAGCTCGGTCTCATATAAATAAAGGTAAATTCCCCATTGAGGAATCATAACACAAGTGTGAGTTTGGAAATTTCAGCAAGTACTTGTTCTTGAGAAAAGTGCGCACCTCTCTTGGGCGCTAGTCTTCTTGGGTTTTGTGAGCACCATTTTGTGTGCTAGGTTTATGGTGTGGGAGGTCTTTCTCTTGAAGAATATAGCAAAGGATTGGATGGGTTTTCTTCCCTTGTTGAGAAGGGTTTCCCAAGATACTTCTTGTGTACTTGTGCATGGTGTTTTCTTCTTGTGATCTTGGTTGCTGCAACAAATTGTTAATGGTGAAATTGCAAATGTCTATGGTTCAAGTAAAATGCTAAAATTGGAATGAACTTCATGCTTGAGCCTAGCTTATTGAAAAGTCAACATGGTTTCAGAGCAAAGGTCTCGAAGAACCCCTGCACAAGCATTTAAAGCTAGTCGTCCTTCTCTTCTGCAGTTMTGTACGGCCTCTAGGGTTTGCTGAAATTCCGTACGACCCTCCTTTTCTGAAGTGTTTCAGCCCCTAATACTTGGACGTTGAGGCAAATTTTGGTCAAGGACCAAGCAGTAAGTCCCTAGATGTGTTCTAGGGCCCCTAGATGTRTTCCAGGGAATCCTTGCTCAGTGCTTGGATTGATCCTTGGATGTGTTCCTTGGTGGTTGATGATGTAAGTCCCTAGATATGTTCTAGGGCCCCTAGATGTGTTCCAGGGAATCCTTGCTTAAACGCTTGGGTTGATCCTTGGTCTTGTACCTTGGTGGATGAAAGACCCTAGATGTGTTTTAGGGCCCCCAGATGTGTTCTGGGGTTTCCTGGTCTGGGACCAGGTGGTTCTTGGTTGTGTACCAAGATGTGATTATGTGTGATCTTCTTCTTCTCTCCCGGGATGGTCCATGAGACCTAGGAGCAGCTAGAAGATGGACATGACCACATCATTGGTTTCTCCTCTTATGCAGGGATGATAAAATCTTATAAGTTATCATGAGACATATGTGGACAGTTTTCCATTGAAGAAGACCCCCTTGACTTTGTCTTGTAACCTCCCCTTGCTTGAATCTCTTTCTCCATCTTGCTTGATGTTGTATTGGTCTTTTATAAGTCACTTTGACTTATTTGACTTTATAATTAATATTTTTATTAATTAAAAATATTAATTATTATTTATTTTATTTTTTAGGTTTTTAATTAAACCTAATCCTAACCCTTCCTAAACTATAAATAAGAACCTACCCCTCTCTCATTCTAACACACACTTACTCTCCTCTCTTGGTCTGATTTTCTGCGGCTACTTCAGTTTGGTTCTTGTTTTTGGGTACGGCCTCCTTGGTGGACTCTCTCTTACTGTTTTAGAGGTACAGCCTCCACAGACTTCTTCTCTTTGCTGGCTAGGAGCTTCAATTCTGGTGTTCGTGTCTTCTCTTGCTGGGTTTGAGTGCCGCGGACCATCCCTCTTGCTCTGTTAAGTAGGGTGGACCTTCCTCTTGCTGTTGTGGGTGTCGCAGCCTTCCCTTGGCTCCCCTTCTAGCTGTCATTGAGTGTTTTAAGGTTGCCACTGCCTCCTGGGCAGCCCTTGGCTCCCCTTCTAGCTGTCGTTGAGTGTTTTAAGGTTGCCGCTGCCTCCGGGGAAGCCCTTGGCTCCTCCTCCTGTGATTGCCAGTGTCATCTCTTGCTGTCCCTGATGCTGCTGCCTTATACTTCTGTCTATCAGATTCAGTTGTAAGGGTTCTGTTGCTGTGGCACTACAGTTCATATTGGACAGCCTTTTGGTTGAGTTTTCTTGTTGTCTTTCATGTTTTTGTATCAGCCCTACTCTTGTTGATTATCCTTGAGTTCTTCTTGGCAAACTGTTCACTTAAGATCATGATGAGATCAAACCCTTGAGGGTTTGATACATGACCTTCATAGTTTTTCTGAGCATAAAGAAAGAGGACAGCTACACATCAGGTACCTCTATCAATTGTTTTTCTAAGGTAAAGTTCAGATCTGATTATGCTAATGTTTACATCTGCTTTAAGTTAAAGTTAATATTCAGAAATGTTTTTTTTTTTCTGTTCATGATCAACCCTAGTTAAAGTCTGTCCTCCTTAGCATGTTCAGATTTGTATTTTCAGTATTTCATCTACTTCAGAATTTTGTTTTAAGTGCTGATCTGTATGTACAGTAGTGATCAAATTTAAAAGTTATTACTGCTTTCTCTTTTCCCTAAAAATCTAACAATATCAGTATAATCACAAAATAGTTTGAACATTGCACAAAAGAGATATCTCATATGTTGTTGATGTTTTTGGTAGCTGTGGGAGGTATTCACCTCCAAGAGACCTCCTACAGATTGATATCCTAAGAAGAGAAAACCCCTCTCTAGCAATGAGAGACAAGGGCATAAGTCAGCCCTATTATGAAAGTAATTTATATGTAACTTATACAAGTCAGCCCTATTATGTAAAGACAAATTAATATGCAAGTTGCACAAGTCAGCTCTATTGTGAAAGTGAAAAGGTGTGTCCCTTCGCTGTAATGAACTAATATAAAAACGTGTGAGTCATTCTCATTTGAAACACAACAACTTGCCCTTCCTAACACATCCGAGGCAGCTGCAAGAATACTAGTCTGAGGCAGCATAATTCGCCCTGATCTGAGGCATTTCTGTAACAACATCTATCTCTGTATTTGGGTGAATTTTTCTTGGATATCTTTCTGTAGCAGGTCTCCTGCTCTGCTCGGGGGTGGCACTTGAGGATGCCTATGGTTGGGTGGTAATGAAAGAGCATTACCTATGGTTAAATGAGAAGACCCATTTTTTTGTGTTATATGTGCTTGGTTATACTTCATGAGGTCCTAATTATTTACTGCAGTTAGTCTAGCAATAAAATTTCAACAATGTTGTATAATTCAAGAGGTCAAACTAGACTGTTACAAATGTATTAGTATTGTGGAAATCAAACAGTGATTTCAGGTTGGCAGCCATATTGGAACAAGAAAAGGCTTAATTTAGATGAGGTAATACAAATAAACATAAATAATGAAGTGAAATAGGGTATCCTCCATCATAGAAGAACATAGGAAAATACCTCATCACCATCAGATCCAGATGTTGCCCGATTTGATGTCCTAGAAAAGCATCAATACAATAAACATTGTGTCAAAATTCTAACTATTGTCCTTTTTTATGTAAAATCAAGGAATAGTTCATATACAGACTCCAGAGAAAGCACATTTCAAGTGCTCCCTTTGAGACAACATGTCTCAAAAAATTCACGAAGTAAGAAAAGTTTCACTAAGTATGTTGATAAATTGCTAGACCTAAAACATCCAAAATGCATGGAACAAGAACCAATAATGCCTTCAAAATTACAAAAATATAAAAGATCCACACATGTAAAATCGTAGTGACACCAAAATTAGAAAATGGATATTGCAGCCTTGCTTAACAATTTTTTGGCAACTCGAAATAACATGCATCATCAAACTTGTATGCTTAGTCTAAGAAATATAACCCACCTTGAATATGGCCAAAACAAAATCTGTTGAGCCAGGATGAAATCCAAAATTTTTCCAATCAGAAACAGACAGCTCAAAGTTTGAGGACAACATATACCCAAGTTAAAGTTGAAAATGTCAGTGTGTAAAGACTATGCTATTGTTCCTAGCTGGAAAAAAATGTCAAAAATGAACAAGAGAAGCATAGCTAGAGGTAGAAGGGCTAGCATATGGTAAGTTGTATGGCAACCTTAGAGAAAGACAACAAAGGTGCATTAAAGTAAAACATTAATAGAATCAAGTTCATCCCATGCAAAGGACAAATAGGAAAAACTGAAAATGAAAGCTTTAAATGGCCCTTAGGTTGTATGGTAAGGGATGTTTTTGGAAAGGATTGTTGCAAGTGGTCTCTAAGAGATGGACCCCTTGGCCAAGTGTAGCGTCCAGACTCCATACTGCTCTTGGAGACTTTTGAGCTTGAGTTGGCATCCACACATTCATCAAAGTCGTACACTTAGTCTAAGAAATATGACCCACCTTGAATATGGCCAAAATAAAGTCTATTGAGCCAGGATGAAGTTCAAAAATTTTCTAATCAGAAACAGCCAGCTCAAAGTTTGAGGACAACATAAACCCAAGTTCAAGTTGAAAAATGTCACAATGTGTAAGACTATGCTATTGCTCCTAGCTGGAGAAAAAAGATCAAAAGGAAATAAGGGGAGCATAGCTAGAGGTAGAAGGGATAGCATACAATTAGTATCATGAAAAATGGAAATAGAACACAAGGAAAATCAAGATAAACTCGAGAGAGTTCTCTGTATTGCATAAATGATCAGAAAAAGACTTCTTATAAAGGGTTACATACTAGTCGACTCAATCCACTTTATGAATGTGGGATATACCAAGAAACACACTAAAGCGAAATAAAGTATAAAAGCGTAATATAACCTAAAGTCAAAATGACTATTAATGCCAATGTTGCAAACATCAGCATCGGCAAAATATCGCCGAGGGTCCGAAAAAGAAAATATCAGCAACATCGGGGGAAATATCGAAAAATGTCGTAAGAATGAAAAACAATGTTGTAAGAATGAAAATATCGGAAAATATCGCCGACCCTAATTTTGAAGATAATATCGCCAACATCGCGATATTATTGTGATGTTGGTAACACTGATTAATGCCTATGCTTAATATCTAATTGACCATTATTAAACTGATACTACTCTAACACCCTCCCTTAATGGTCAATCTACTAACCACACCAAGCTTATCCTAAACTTTTACATATTTGTCAAGACCCAAAGACTAGGTAAAAATGTCTGCAGTTTGGTCCTCTGTGGGAGAATACTACAGCTCAATAGTTCCATCCTCTACAAGTTGTCTGATGAAGTGACAATGTATTTCAAACTACCTCACATGTTCCTTTCACTACTCCTCAATATTATGCTTCAGTCAATGAAAGGGCTATTGCATGTTGCTTCTTGTTGGTCCATGTGATAGCACACATGACAAGGCTGAAAATATATTCACGGGTAGATTTTCTATCATCCACGAAACCTGCCCAATCAGAATCTGGATACCCACACAGCCTAGGGTCTTTGCTTCAGTTGTACAAAATGCCAAAATCAAGTGTCCATTTCACATATCTCAACACCCTCTTTGTTGCAGTACAATGTTATACTTTCCATGCTATCCCGAATCTCGAAATGAAGCTCGCAACATAGCTCAAATCAGGCCTAGTGATTGTACGATATATCAAGCTCCCCACTAGTTCCTGTAGATTGACTCACTAACTGCCTTAGAATCAGTCTTGGCTGAAAGCTTCAACCCCTTCTCCACATGTGTAGACAAGATTTTGCACTCTATCATTTTGAACCTATCAAGCAACCTCCTGGCATATTTTGTTTGTGAGACAAAAATGTTGCTACCTATTTGTTAAACTTCTACACCTAGGCAATAATGTAGGATGTCTAGATTAGTCATGTCAAAAGATTTACTCATATTAGATTTGATCTATTCAATAGCACTTGCCTCACTACCTATAATAATGATGTCATCTACATATATGACCAATAGAATGGTATCATTACCAATGCTTTTGACATAGAGATTGGAATCTGAAGGACTCCACCCGAACCCCTGGTCATCCAAGTATCTATCAATTTTAATGTACCATGCCATGGGTGCCTGCTTTAGACAATATAGAGCCTTCTTCAATCTGTACATAAGATGCTCTTTCCCTTAAACCTAAAAAACCTTGTGGTTGATACATGTAGACTTCTTCTCCAAATCTCCATTGAGGAAGGTGTTACGCCTCATATTGCATGAGGTTCCACATGTGATTTCCATCGCATTGATGGAAATATTAGAGGTCTTTGGATTAGGGGAGTCTCAGTTCTCCTTGGTTGGATAATTGTGCTTGTTGCTTGGTGGTCTTCTTACATGTGCTTGCCTTGTTGGTCACCCCGTTGTGGAGCATGTTATCTCATTACGGTATGGTTGATATTCTTATCTTGGATATGGATGATGGTTCTATCCCCCCAAGGGATTATATGATGATGGTGGTAGGAGGTAGATGTTTCATGACATTATTGTTGATGTTTCCTAGTGACTTGGTCGGTTGATGTATGATGTTGGTGTCACTAGAATGGGGTGTTCTACAAGGTCCTTGTGTGTTGGATGTGTGATGGGAGACACACTTGATGATTGAAAGGGGTTAGCATTCTTTATGTCCCCTTCTCTTATGATGTTGCTATGGTGGGATGATTCATATTGCCTTCCTAGGATTTTCCTAGGTAATTTAACCTTATGATGTAACATTTGCTAGACATCACCTATGGGGGAATTTGTTTCATGATGTCAGAACCCCCATTGATATGTTATTTCCTAAGTTTGAGTTAGAAGGGGGGGTACTACATATAATTTGATGGTGATCTAACCTTTTCCTTGTTAATTTTCGAGCATAAACAGATATAGAAGATAACAGTAGTGTTCTTTACTTCTTTAAATGATAAACTGAAACATAAGAATCATAGAAAGATCACTCATTTACAGAGACGCAAATATTTATCCTGGGAAACCCTCAAGGGGAAAAAAACCCAGCAAACTTCTTGTGATATATTATCAGTCAAACAAATACAATGACAGTACAAGACTTCTCTTAGAAAGAGATAAGCCGGTAACACTTACTGCTGTCTCTGTGTCTTTAAATATCTCTGAGTCTCTACTCAGATCTGTCCTCAGTCCTGTAGCTATTGTTGTAGCTGATGCTGACTCAGAACTGTCCTTAAGTCTGACTCAAGACTGCCCTTAAGGCTGCTTCAGAACAGAGTTACTCTGCTGCCTCAAAACAAAGAAAAATTGTTGCTTCAGAGCTAAGATATCAGTCCTCAGAAAAGGCTTCTAGTTGTTGTCCAGAACAGTATAATTTTCCTTCTAGCTGCTGCCCCAGAACTGTGTTATCTTCCTCATATTTGCTGCCCCATAACTGTGTTATCTTCCTTCATATTTGTTGCCCCATAACTGGGTTATCTTCCTTCAGAAATACACTTCCTAGTTGCAACACAGAATAAGCCTAGGTTGCTCCCTCAGAATAGCTTAGTTGTTGCTCAGAAGTATGCTAGCTGCTCCCTCAGAATATTGAGTATTGGACTCTTGTGAAAAATTGATATACAAAACTGATATCAAGAAAAAATGAATAGAGAAGAGGGCACCTCCCTCTCTTTAAATAGCAAAGAGTCTAGGTTAGGAATTTTGGGTTAGGATTACCGTTTACTATTTAGGTTAGGGTCGCCTTAGCTTAGGATAGGTGCTAGGGTAGGTGGTCGACTTAGCTAGGAGAGGTGGCCAACTTACTTTAGAGGAGGGCGGTTAAGGAAGTGACAGCAGGCAAGGGGGCAGCTTCAAGTGGGCAGCTTAAGGGTGCATCTTGAAAAGCTGCTAGAGGAATATCCTCTGCAGCTGCTCTAAATTTTTGACACTCTCTCTCAACAAAGAGGGTATTCTTCAGGCATCCACATCCACACAGTTATTTCTAGTCATTGCACATGATCATTGACTTTTTGACATCCAACCAGGATCAATATATCACAAGAAGTTTCGAAATCTTATGCAAATAAGGATCATGGAATGTGATCAATCAGTTTTCCTTAACCATGGTCAACTACTAGAGTCATTTCACTTAGGGGTGGCCAGTCCCTAAGGAATACGCATAGCTCATCATGAAGACCTAGGAGAACTTTTCACATTTCCTTGTCTTGACTTTTGCTTTGACACACAAAACTCACAAGACTTGTCTTGACTTTTGCTTTGATACACAAAGCTCACAAGACTTGACTAGGCTCACAGAGGTTGTATGTTCCCCCTGACTTTTGCACTAGTCTGTCTATGCTCACAGAGGTTGTACGTTTCCCCTGACTTTTGCACTAGACTGTCTATGCTCACAGAGGTTGTACGTTCCCCCTGACTTTTGCATTAGACTTACATAGCATTTCGTTCGTCTTGACTTTTGGTTTGACTCACAGAGGTTGTACGTTCCCTCTGACTTTTGTCAATACCTCACAAGACTGATTGATTCTCCAAATCTCCCTGGCTAGCTTCGCGGTGGCCACTTAAGGCCTCACATTGAAGAATGTCTTTTGATGCTGCTATTCCCTCTCAGTGAGGGACACATTTTCTACCATACCAAGCTTGTCCCGGAAGTACACAAATTTTCCAAGAGACAGAGGCTTAGTCAAAATATCTGCGATTTGTTCATTAGTATGAATGTACTGCAGCGTGATGGTACGTTTTTGGACCATGTCTCTGATGAAATGATATTTCATCTCAATATGCTTTGATTTGTCATGGAAGACTGGGTTCTCTGTGAGCTTTAAGCAACTTTGGTTATCACAATGGATAACAGTTGTTTCTAATCTCTCTTGAAACAACCCAAATAGAAGCTTTCTTAGCCACATTGCTTCTCTACTTGCATTATTGGCTGCTATATACTCTGCTTTAGCTGTACTTTGTGTTGTAGAGCTTTGTTTCTTGCTTGACCAAGATATCATGGTTGAACCCAAGCTAAAACAGTATCCGGAAGTACTCTTCCGATCCACTGAGCTCCCAGCCCAGTCTGAATCAACATAACCATGAAGCAACACTCCTCCATTGGAAGTGTATCTAAGTTCATATGCAATGGATCCTCTCAAATATCTGAGAATATGTTTAGCAGCAATCCAATGTCTGTGTCTTGGCTCAGACATAAACTAACTCAAGGCGCTTACAGCAAAGCATATATCTGGCCTTGTATGAATCAAATACATTAAGGATCCAATAAGCTGCCTATACAAGGATGGGTCCACCAAGTCTAATCCAAAATCTGATTCATGTAACTTCTTTAAGTTAGATACCATGGGTGTAGACATGGGCTTACAATCTAGCATACCAAATCTGCGCAGAATATCAATTGTATACTTCCCTTGAGAAAGGAAAATTTCATCTGATCTTTACCATACCTCCAAACCAAGGAAGTAATGTGTGAGTCCAATGTCTTTCATTTCAAATTCAGAAGTGAGCTCCCTCTTACACTGAGCTATAAGTTGTTCCTCTCCAATAAGAAATAAATCATCAACATATAGAATCAAAATTAGAGGATGATTTTCTATTACCTTAAAATATAGGTTGGGATCAACTGCACTCTTAGAAAAATCCAAGCTTTGAAGATAGTTGTTGATTCTCACATACCAGGCTCTCGGTGCCTGTTTCAGCCCATATAGTGCTTTCTTTAATTTGCACACATGTGATTCCTTTCTTTGAACCACGAAACCCTCTGGTTGTTCTATATATACTTCTTCCTCAACTTGACCATTTAGAAATGTAGTCTTTACATCCATCTGGTGAAGTTTCCAACCCAAAACTGAAGCGAGGGATATGATGGTCATGATGGAAGTATACCTTGCAACAGGTGCAAATGTTTCATCATAGTCAATACCTTCCTTTTGAGAAAAACCACGAGCCACAAATCTAGCTTTGTATTTCTCAATACTTCCATCAGTTCCATGCTTGATTTTGAACAACCATTTGGAAGTAACCACAGATTTTCCTTCCGATCTTGGTACTACTTCCAATACATCATCTTTCATGATGGATTGATATTCTTCCACCATGGCATCTTTCCATACTTGCTACGTAGCAGCGTCCTCATAGTTGGTGGGGTCTGCATCGCTAATCTGAGCCATAAGAGCCACATAACCTGAAAATCTTTGAGGTCTATTACTCTCTCTGAAAGTACATGAAGGAGCTGCATGTTTTTCTGCCTCTCGCAGAATTTCTCTACACCAGGCAAGCTTCCTCTTAGCAGGAGGTACCTCCATAGGTCTCTCTATCTGTTCTACTGGATCCATAGTATCAATTTGATCCAATGGCTCTTCAGGTTTCTCCATCTATGTATCTTAATCTTACTGTGATTCTTTAGAATGCTTAAATGCAGCTTCTTCATGAAAAGTTACATCCCTGCTTACCTCGGTAAATCTTTGGCCTGGAACATAGATTATGTAGGCCTTGGATGTTTCACTGTATCCAACAAAAATTCCTTTCTTTCAAGAAGGCTCCATCTTTGTTCTTTTCTCTTTTGGTACATGAATGAAAACTGGACATCCGAAAATCCTCAAGTGTCCCACATCTGGCTTTTCGCCAGCGAATGCTTCTTCTGAAGTCTTTTCTCCCAGAATAGCATGAGGACTTCTATTCTGAATATAAACTGCAGTGTTTATGGCTTCTGCCCAAAGTGATAAGGGAAGATCTTGATCACACATCATAGCTTTAGCTGCCTCACAGATTGTTCTGTTCTTTCTCTCAGCAATCCAATTCTGTTGAGGGTTATAGGGCACAGTTAGTTGTCTCTTGATTCCTACTTCTTTACATAAGTCATCAAACTGACGAGACTCGAATTCTCCACTATTGTCAGTCCTCAAAGTACGTATATGTTTTTCAGTTTGATTTTCAATCAATGCTCTGAATTCTAGAAATTTACTAAAAGTTTCATTCTTTGCTTTTAAAAAATATATCCAAGTTTTTCTAGAGAAGTCATCTATGAAAATCACATAATAAAGACATCCATTCAAGGAAGGAGATGACATAGGCCCACATACGTCTGAATGTATCAAATCCAAAATTCCTTTAGACCTTGAGTTACTGTTAGGAAAGGATTTCTTTATGTTTTTACCAAGAACACAACCTTTACAGATACCATCACGATCAAACTGAAAGGTAGGCATTCCTCTTACCATTTTCTGAAGTCTGGGGAGCGCTTTGAAGTGAAGATGTACAAACCTTCTATGCCACAGCTCAGATGGACTAACTGAAGCATGAACCAAAGCTTGGATATGTCCTGGAAGTTTGTAAAGGCCTCCCTCTCTAACTCCAATCACAATTTTTGAACTTAGTTCTTGATTCTTCAACCATAAGAGAGCTTTCTTGTCCATAAAGATTACCCTGTAACCTTTATCTTCCAATACTGCAACAGAGATAAGGTTCTTCTTTAAACCAGGAACATACAAAATTTCTTCAATGTGTAGCTCACCTCCAGATTCAAATTGAAAAGATGTTGAACCAAGTCCTTTGATTGTATAGTTGGCATTATCTCCAAGTTCTACTTGAGCAGATAACTTCTTCTCCTTGAAGTTCACAAGGACTTCTTTATTTCCAGTCATATGCCTGGAAGCTCCACTATCTATCAACCAGGATTCAACACCATTTGTAAGAGAACCAGAGAGTGTTGAAATAAAAAGTATTCCCTCCTAGTCTCTTGATTACCGGAAGCCTCTTTTGTCTTTGTTCTTCGAGACTCGTCTTCTACAGCAATAGAAGCACGATATTTTTAGTTGTTCCCTTTTCTGATTTTTGGGCAATCTCTAACAAAGTGGCCCTTTCGCTAACAGTTGAAGCACTTTACTTTTGACATATCAAACTCTTTCCCTTTGAAGCTATTTTTGTTTTTCTCCTTCTGAGGAAGCTTCTTCTGAGGAGTAAATCTTCTCCCTTTCCTTGTCCTTGTTGCTAGAGCAAGGTTCTTTTCCTTTGAAGTACCATTTCGACTCTGAATTCTCCCTTCTTCTTACAGACAATCATGCCACAACCTTTCAAAGTCTAGTTGGTTTTCACGAGCATTTATCCCGGCCAAAAATGTCTCCCAAGAAGATGGAAGATCATCCACAGCAGTCTGGACGAGATCATCATCATCTATCGTTATACCAATGGTTCTTCTTGAAGGTTGCCCTTCCTGCATTGGAGGTGGGCTCTTCTATTGTGTTGGTTACAAAGTTGTCCAAGTCATATTCTTCCAGAATATTCAGGACTCTGGTTTTTCAAACATTAAAGTTTGAAGCCCCTTCAAGTCTGTCCTCGGGTCTTACAGAAATGGAAGACATCTCTGCAATATTGTGCTTGAATAATTCCTAAGGATCTGTGTAGGCTCTTAGCAGACTGCAAAACTCAGCTCGTACACGCCCTAGAGCTCTGATACCATGTTAATTCTCAATCATAAATAGATATAGAAGATAATAGTAGTGTTCTTTACTTCTTTAAATGATAAACTGAAAAATAAGAACCATAGAAAGATCACTCATTTACAGAGACACAAATATTTATCCTGGGAAACCCTCAATGGGAAGAAAACCCAGCAAACTTCTTGTGATATATTATCTGTCAAACAAGTACAATGACAGTACAAGACTTCTCTTGGAAAGAGATAAGCCAGTAACACTTACTGTTGTCTCTGTGTCTTTAAATATCTCTGAGTCTCTACTCAGATCTACCTTCAGTCTTGTAGCTATTGTTGTAGTTGTTGCTGACTCAAAATTGTCCTTAAGTCTGACTCAAAACTGTCCTTAAGTCTGACTCAGAACTACCCTTAAGGCTGCTTCAGAACAGAGTTACTCTGCTGCCTCAGAACAAAGAAAAATTGTTGCTTCATAGCTAAGATATCAGTCCTCAGAAAAGGCTTCTAGTTGTTGTCCAGAACAGTATAATTTTCCTTCTAGCTGCTGCCCCAGAACTGTGTTATCTTCCTCATATTTGTTGCCCCATAACTGTGTTATCTTCCTTCATATTTGTTGCCCCATAACTGTGTTATCTTCCTTCAGAAATACACTTCCTAGCTGCCACACTGAATAAGCCTAGGATGCTCCCTCAAAATAGCTTAGCTGCTGCTCAGAAGTATGCTAGTTGCTCCCTCAGAATATTGAGTACTGAACTCTTGTGAAAAACTGATATACAAAACTGATATCAAGAAAAAATTGAATAGAGAAGAGGGCACCTCCCTCTCTTTAAATAGCAAAGAGTCTAGGTTAGGATTACCTTTCAGGTTAGGGCCGCCCTAGCTTAGCATAGGTGCTAGGGTAGGTGGCCGACTTAGCTAGGAGAGGTGGTCGACTTACTTTAGAGGAGGGCGGTTAAGGAAGTGACAGTTGGCAAGGGGGCAGCTTCAAGTGGGCAGCTTAAGGGGGTAGCTTAAGGGTGCAGCTTGAAGAGCTGCTAGAGGAATATCCTCTGCAACTGCTCTAAATTTTAACATTCCTAAGGTTGGATGATGAATTTTGATGTAATAATCCCTTGGTGGTGGTGGACCTTAGGTTGGGATTTATGTTGTTATTATCATGGTGGGGTTTTGCTATGGAGAACATCTTTTATTTACATGGTACAACACTTTATTAAAGTGTACCCTTCATTGGCACAGATGTTCATCGGGTTTTAATCAGTTGGTGACTATTTAGAGGGGGACTATGGTTTTATTTCAGCATTAACCTTTGTGCACACATGTTGAGGTTGATTTAATTGTTCAATGGTTAAATTAATCTAATTTATCCAAATTAAGGTTTAGGGTGCCCTATTTCATTGACTTCCTTTTCACACTAGAAGGGGTTAGTTGGAGTTAGTTGAGACCTTCTAGTGGTTCACCCCCCTGTTACCTCCCAGTTGCACCAGGAAGGACTTAGGATGATCTGCAAAGATTGAACAAGGCACTTGTTCAAAATTCAAAGTTCAGAAGTCCTAGCGGGCACCATTGCCCCTTCATTTCTTCTTCTTCTTTCTTCTTCTATGCATGTTCCATACCCACCTGGGGGGAATTGTATAAAAATGAGCTAGCATGAGGACTCTTGTATGTAAAAGACTCGGCTCCCTAAGACATGCTTATTAGTGCATACTCTAGAGTGTTTTTTTTTCACTTGGTCCATTATACCTTGCTCTAGCGACTTATTATGTTCTAAGATTTTTCACTCATACCTCCAAAGTTAGAGTGTGTCCTAATGGTCGTGCCTTAGTGTGTTATGTCTGAGTCTAGTGTCCATGCTAGTCATTAGTCTTGAGTCTTATGGACATGCATTAGGTCCTTCTAGGTTTTTTTAACGTAAAATTTCTAGTTAAAAAAACATTTTATGTTGTAATTTTATGTAATTTATTAATAAGTGGTACTATGAGGTGTTAATCACCTAGGGGAGCATTATTTAGTAACTCATAATACCCCCTTTACCCTAGTACCCCCTTTTCAAGCAAAATAATTGATTTTTACCCATAAAAATCAATTATTTCCTCAAAAAGGTGAACTATTTCTCTCCCTATTTTTAAGGAAACATGTCGGGGACATGTTTTTGACTTGTCTTCAGTTCACTCTCCTTCATTGTGGGTTTGTGGCACTTGAGGGAAGTTAGGAGAGAGTTAGTGGCGAGTTAAGTGAGGATGGTGGAAATCTCAAGGAGAGGTGTGCCCTCTCTCTTGAGAGTTGGCACACTCTCCTTGAGGGTGTCAATCCCAAGGAGAGGCGCACCTACCCAAAGAGAGGTAGTGCCCTCTCTCTCCCACTTCTCTTGAGATGTGGCGACCTTGCTCTCACTTTCCTAGAGTGATGGAGCACTTCTCCCTCACATGTGGCACGCATTCTCCTTGAGTCAACTCGCCCTCTACATTGGGAAATGTGCCCCCTTCCTTATTTAATCAAGCATCCTCCTCCTCATTTGGTTAATGAGAGTTTGGGCTAGCTTGTGAATTGTACTGCTATTGTAATACTATTTTGGAATAAAAATAAGACTTTGGAGGTCACATCAATGCTGTGCACATGTTGTGTGGATGCTAGATGTTTAGTGCTTAATATATGAGGTAACCGTAGGCTTATTTATTGCATGTATTTTCGTTAATTTGGCCTTTGAAGGGGTGCTATCACCCAGTACGATAGAATCTTTTAAGCTAATCAACTTTTAAGGTCTTATTGATTACTTACACTAGCGATTTAAGATTTGTATGTATTTTCAGTTCTATTAACATACTATCTAAGTTTCTTGTGTAGGGATCACCACATTTAACGGATTTTTTGGCAAGTTTTAGGCTTTTACAAGTTCTTCATCCTTGGAGAAGTGATTGGATTAGCCTTGAGCAACCTTCCACAAGCTCTAAGGCTATCGAGAACAAAGTCCCTCAGGAGTCAGCACAATACCGAAGGACTCCATAGCCCAAAGAAGTTCTACATTCCAAGCTTTCTCTCTCTCTTCCTTCATATTTAATTCAATCTGGTTATGTCTTCTCGCATGCAAAGTTAGATCTATGTTTTAAAAGTAAATCGTAAATAGATCCACTCGCATGCATGCATAGTTAGATCTACTTTATACTTCCATTTCATTAATCATTTAAGTAGATCTGATAAAAAAGTTATCTTTTAGTAAGCTTTTATAGTTAGATCTTAAAACTAAAAGCTAGATTCTAGAAAAGAGCTTTATTTGTCATATCTAGGCAAGGATAACTGCTTGTTGTTCATTGTTCAAACAGCGAACAAAAAGTCATTAGAAGATCATTTTATAATTGATTTCTAGTTGGCTTTACTAAACCCGCATGTACCCTTTTTACTTAGAAATTTTTAGGTAAGACTAACAACCTTTTGCAGGTTGTTCTAAAAGCGATTTGAGCAAGTTTCCTACGAAACTTGCTTGCTGTTTTTTCACATTTCACGAACAGGTAGAAGGAAGCTCTACCTGATTTTCATGGATCTGGGGCGTCCAAGACCTCCTTGGGCACCTTCTCTTCCTTCTAATCACTTTCTTCCATCATTTGTAAGTTTGGCTGGATCCTTAGCTTATAAAAGGCCAGCAAACATTTACTTTCGATATTGTAAACTTGAAGGAGTTAGTGGGATAACCCACTAGCCCTCTCATACCGCCCCACCCCGGGGGGATAGTGTCAATTTTCATCTCTTTTGCTTTTGTCTATTTTTCTCTAATTAAGAAAGATAAAATTGACTAAAATAAACCAAGATAATCTGCAAAACATTTCATTTCAGTTTTTCTTTCATGCAATAGTTAGAACATAACTTTTAGATCAGTTTCTTTGCTTTTATTTCATAGTAATTAGAAAACAATTTTCTAAGTTCTTTTAAAGTAGTTTCCTTTCCTTGCAAAGAGTAATTAACCTTCCCAGTCAAGATCTCAGTATGCTCTCTGCCCCGCAAGTCTAACTCGATCTCAACAAATCAGAACAGATTCTAAATAGTGTGGAGTAGTTTAATTAGGCAATTTTTTTCTATATTTGCTCAATACGGGGATCAATACACACAGATTACATGTGAGTTCAAGGGGCTACTTAGAGATTAGTTCTCGCCCTGTTGGAAGTCCGTGTAGTTTCGCTTGTACCCACTTGAGTAATAATAGTTAAAGAGTGACAAATGCTAGATTAGCTTTAGTAATTACCTCAAACCTACGTTGCAGGAAACGTCCCACACCTGTTTCCGAGGCCGGTACAGTACGAAACGTGGAAACGGGTATGGTACAGCCCCGAAACATCGTCGACCGTACCATACGACGTTTCTCGAAAGGGAAACGTCATACGGTATGGTCAGCGGCATTTCGAGGTCGTACTGTGCCCGTACGGCATGGTTTCCGCGGATTTTAAAGAGGAATTAGGCAAAAAAAGGGGGCCGTGGGGCCCCCAAACTGCCAGTTAGTTTTAGTTAAGGCCTTTTTGGCCTTCTCCAAATAGAATTAAAATGATTTTTTGTCTTTTTGTTTTAATTAAAAAAAGAAACTTCTAGATGCAAACCAAAACCCTAAATCTCCTTCCTTTGCTATAAGAAACCATTTGCTTCACTCATTCCTCAAACTTTCATTAGCAAGAGGAGCTTCCTACAGCAGCAAGAAGGAGACTGTGTGTGGTTTTAGTGAGCAAATTTCTTCTCTATTTGGTGAGTAGATTTATTTTATGTTTGCTTAGCAAGTTAGCAGTTTTTTTTTTCTCTTGGTTTGCAATATACAATTTTTTGTTTTGTTTGGTGAACAAAGTTTTCATTTTCTTCTTTTCTTGCAGCATTCATGGTTTCTCAAAGTGCTATTTCATCTACTCCTAGAGCTACTGAAATAAGCAGGCAGCAGAAATACTATCCTCTTTGGAGGCATGTTACCAAGGTCAAGGCTATGGGTGCCGGTGGAAGTTCATGGGAATGGAAGTGCAATTTATGCAAGAAGGATAGGACCTTCAAGGGCTCTTACACAAGAGTCAAGGCTCTCTACAGCAGCAAGAAGGAGATTGTGTGTGGTTTTAGTGAGCAGATTTCTTCTCTATTTGGTGGGTAGATTTATTTTATGTTTGCTTAGCAAGTTAGCAGTTTTTTTTTCTCTTGGTTTGCAATATACAATTTTTTGTTTTAATTGGTGAACAAAGTTTTCATTTTCTTCTTTTCTTGCAGCATTCATGGTTTCTCAAAGTG